>CAUYQG010133474.1:0-39796 GCA_963574415.1 Tarsius wallacei
ATAATACTGAGTGCCCTCTCACAGAAACAAAGATCTGAGTGTCACATGTTCTCACTCATATAGTGAACTTTGAACATCCAATATAATACTATAAGAAAATGACTGACAGAGATGGGAAACTATGGGGGGGAGGGGAAGGGAGATGGGATTAATGGTAGTCAATATCTTTCTGGGGACGGGAGGACACCTCTTGTCAATAAGGGTACCTGAACGAAGCATATTTGTATACCTAATCCTTGACTGTACCCCACAATATCATAATAAAAAATACTGATTATAAGAATAAAAAAAAAATAAAAATAAAAATAAAAAATAAAAAATAAAAATAAATAAAATAGATATATAAATGATGGAATATCACGCAGCCATAAAGAAGGACAAAATTATGAACGTCACAGCAACTTAGATGGATTTAGAGTCTATCATACTCAGTGATCTACCACAGAAACAAAAACCTGAGTACTACATGTTCTCACTTATGAGCAGACCATGAACATTTATCATAACACTATAAGAAAGAGCTTGGCAGTAGCAGGACGCTGCCAGGGGAGGGAAGGGGTGGGCACATAATGTCAATAATGGTATCTGATCTCAAACCGGGTGAAGTGGGGACCAAAGGGAGGCCCAAAACTTTACCTGCATGATGAACACTTATTTACGTAATTCTGAATTGTTCCCCACATCTTAAAATAAAATAAAATAAAGCACACTCCACAATACATCACTGCTATTTGTCTGCAAGTTCTGCAGAGGTCCCAACATTAAGTGTCAATCATGCTCCCCTCTAAGATGCCAACATATCGAGCAATTCTGTAGGAGCTTCCAGGCATCATGTCCTGGCATAAAGAGTCCAGGAGTCTCTGGGGAGAACCTAAACTCAAAAAGATGAAGTCAGACAAACCTACTTGGCCCAAGATCAAAGCCTCAGGCCTGCACAAGAGGATACTTTTAATCAGTTAACAGAAAATATAAGAAGCCAGTACTAAAGAGATGTCATCTTGTTTCCCTTTAAATAGAAGTATTTATTCCATTTGCACTTTCTCGGTTCAGACTTTCTTCTTTTAATTTCCCAGAACGCAGGACAGAATTAATTTGCATGGTCAATTCATTCCATGCAAGTTTTAAATTTATCTTCATGAATCCAGTCTGTGGCTGGTTATCTCAGTAGTTAGAAGGCCACAACATGGATTCAGTCTCCAGGAAGACTAAAGGTACTATGGCCTGGGGAGTATTTAATGCTGATACTTGGGAGAAGAGAGAATACACAACACAAAAATGGGTGGAGAACATCCTCTCTTCTGGCAAAACAAGAGCAGCATGCCCTACCCTTGGAATGCTGCAGAAGCCCTGCCTGATGCTTCTTGCTGTAGCAATCCTCTCCACAGCTTTCTAACACCCAAAGCTAAAGCCATTTAGTACCCGCGCAGATCCAGACACACTTTAGATGTCTAAGACCCAAATTCTTATCAAAGAGAATTCTTAATGATAATATGCTTCATTATTTTATTTGATTACATGTTCAATGCAAAAACACTGAGACACAGAAAACCCTCAAAAAGCTTGAAAATAAAATTATCTGTAATTAATTCACTCAGAGCAACAGAAAATACAAATCTTTCCAGTATTACATTCACAAACACAAACATACACACACAGAGAGAGAGAGAGAGACATTACATAAAAATATTGTTGTGTAACTTGCTTTATTTCACTAACTATATAATTTGGAAATTTTCTTGTTATTAGACAGTCTTCATTATTTTTATGGCTTTGAAACACTCTCTTGAATAGAAGTATCAAAATACAGCTAACTAATCCCCTTTTGTTGGACGAAACACTGTTTTCGATGTTCTGAATAACGTCACAATTAATATTCTTGAGCCGTAATCTTTTTGAGCATCTAGGGATTTCCTTGGGTTAAATACTTAGAAGTAGAACTGCTGAATCAAAAATGTGCACATTTTAAAATATTTTGAATCAGATTTCCAAATATTCTAATAGCAGAGTATATTTCTCTACCAGCACGAGACTGATACAGAAAAAATGAACCAGTCCTAAGGCATTAAGACAAGAAACACAGCATCCATACTTCCATCCATGCAACAGATATGTGGTTTTTTTGGTTTTGGGGTTTTTTTGAGTCAGGGACTCAGTCTGTCTCCCAGGCTAGAGTGCACAGCCTTGACCTCCTGGGCTCAGGCAATACTTCGCCCCAGCCTCTCAAGTAGCTGGGATAACAGGTATGTGCACCACGCCTGAATAATTTCTTGATTTTTTTGTAGCAATGAGGTCTTGCTATGTTGCCCAGATTGGTCTCCAACCCCTGTGTTCAAGTGATCCTCCCACTTTGGCCTCCCAAAGTGCGAGATCATAAGCATGAGCCACTGCACCCGGTCAGATATTTGTTGAGTGTATACTCTAGACCAACAATCCCCAACATTGTTGGCATCAGGGACTGGTTTTATGGAGAACAATTTTTCCACGGACAAGGAGGTTGGGGATAGATTTTCATAAGGAGCACACAACCCAGAGACCTCGCATGTGTAGTTTACAGTCAAGTTCACACTCCTATGAGAACCAAATGACGCTGCTTATCTGAAAGCAGATAGAGCTCTGCTGGCCTGCTGCTCACCTCCTGCTGTGTGACCTGGTTTCTAACAGGCCAGGGACCAGTACCAGTCCGTGGCCCAGGGGTTCCTGCCAAGGGCTAGGAACACAGCAGTAAAAAAGACACAGCTTCTGCCCTTGCTGTCCTCACAGTCTAGTAGAAAAATCAGTAAAGTAATTAAAATACTGATCAGTTCATCCTGGTTGCTGCTTGTATTCTGCCAATTGGTTCCATTTTAAGACAAGGCACCTGCATTTTATTGGTGGGACTAAGTGTCCTGTGCTGGAAACTGAGTCTCCTTTTTATCCTTCCCCGGGGGCCTTGTCTTGTTCTCATAATTTCTCTTGGAGATGCCACAGGATCCTGGAACAGCAACCAGCCCTGCTGAGAGCATTCCTCTCTGTCTACACAAGTTACCCACCAGCTGTGCCAGACTCCAGCTGCACATTGCCCATTTTCTGAAAAAGCAATACAAATCATGGCCACTTTTGGCTTCACTCTACTCTTTCTGAGCCAGACCCTCTACCAACCACTTAATATAAATTATTTGATTTAATTCAAACAACAATGCTATGAGAGTGATGTTGTTATTCCCATTTTACAAAGAACAGGAGGGTCAGAGAGTTTGGGGTTTTTTTTTTTAGTTGGAGTCTCACTCCATCGCCCAATCTGGAATGCAGTGACACATTCACAGCCACCCCAGCATTGACCTGCTGGACTCTGGTGATCCTTCGGCCTCAGTCTTCCAAGTAGCTGGAACTACAGGCACGCGCTATCACATCCGATTAATTTTTGATTTATTGTAGAGACGAGGTCTTGTCAAGTTGCCTGGACTGGTCTAGAACCCATGGGCTTAGACAATCCACTCGCCTCGGCCTCCCAAAGTGCTGGGATTACAGGCTGAGCCACCAAGCCTGGCCTGGGTCAGAGAGTTTTAAGAAACATGCCCACAGTCAGCAGCAGAGCTGGGATGGAAATACTCATCTCAGTCACCCTCATTTCACTGGATTTACCTGGGTCTCTGTCAGTGTCCTGATACCATGCCTGGTTAACTACTACTAGTACTGCTACTAATTCTAGGTTCATCTCCAAAGGCCTGTCACACCCAGGGGGCAGGGGAGGTCTGGCACTCTCTGGAACCTGCTCTGACAAGGTATTAAGTTGCCTGGGGGCATATCCCTTCTCCACTGCCAATGATTTCCAAAGATGGAGCAAAGACCACCAGCTGCAGCACCAAGTGAGGACTTTGTTTAAATGAATAAACAAAATGTGATATGTATCTACAATGAAATCTTATTCAGCCATAAGAAGGAATGAGGTCCTGAGACATGCTACAACATGGACTGACCCCGAAACATTATGCTAAGAGAAATAAGCAAGATGCAAAAGGAAAAATATTGTATGATTCCATGTACATGAAATATCTAAAATAGATTCACGAACACAGAAATCAGTTAGTGGAGTGATTGTCAGAGGGAGGAACGGGAGTGACTGCTTAAATGATACAGGGTCTCCCTTGGGAGTGATAAAAATGTTTGGGAATTAGACAGGAGTGATGGTTGCACATCATTGTGAATGTACTGAATGTCATCAAATGGTTCATTTTAAGATGCCTCATTTTAATTTTATATCATGTGTAGTTTATTTCAATTTTAAAAAGAGAGAGGCACAACCTACTGAATCAAAATATTTGGGTCCAGGAATGTCCTTTTATATAAGTTCCCAGATAATCTTGGTACACACTAAAATTTAAAAAATATTCCTTTAAAAAACTTACTTACAGTGTAGTTATGTAGAAAAGGTCATCCAAAAGAACCCCCAAAGTAAAAGCTTTTTTCTCCCAAGGCTTGTTTTGAAAAAACAAATCCTACAGCAAAAACATGGTTATAACTAGCACTAGGAGCCCTCCTTGGTGAGGTGGCACTTTTGATCTGCCTGGTGCCAATGTTTCCAATTATCAAGCAACCAGAGGGACTTCCTGGACCATGGGATGGGCTTGTGTGTCCTACTCAGTTGCTGGGCAGGGGGAAATAAGGACAAAAAACAGGAGACAAGAGATTCATGGTGATGTGTGGAGAAAGACAAATCCTAGGCCAGAGAAGGAAGAATATTGGTTAATTGATACGACCAGGGAAAGTAATGGCACAGCTCCCACAGGGTCTTGAATTAAAGTAAACGGGAATCAATGGGCTAAAAACCCAGAATCCAATAAAGCCATTAAGTCATGGCGATTCCTTTTGAAGCAAATTAATTCCTTCGTGGCTCCATCCTCCATTCCTCCCAAAAGTCAATATTCTCCTGGCAAGGGAGTTGGGAGATGTGGCTCCCAGTAAATTCTTTGTCACTGCTTCAATCCACCCAATTTATCCCTAGGAGGAAAATTCTTTGCCTCTGGTTTTCTCCCAGCAGTATGTTGCTTTTGCTTCAACCCCGAAGTCAACTGCTTCATGTTGCAAGGGCCAAGTCCCTCTATGGATAGTGCTGCTGGTGGTAACATCCTTAAGGAAGCACTTCAAGTCACCGTGTGTTCCTTACTCATGAACACAGTAGCAGGGCACTCTGTGATAGGTGCTATATCGAGAATAGCCTGTGTATTGCTCTAATTAATTCTTCAACAGCCCTATAAAGCAGGTACTGTTAAGTTCATTTTTAAAATGAGGAAACTGAATTTTGAATGGTTTGGTAACTGTTTCAATGTCTTCTGACTCCATAGCCTGCCCTATGACTACTATATTCTGCTGCACCCACGTGCCTCCCTCTCTGAATCTGAGACGACAGTAAATGAGTCACCAGTGACTCCCTCCAAAAGCAGCCCGTCCCCACGCACCACCCCCAAGCAGTTAGAGAGGATTTCTGAAAGCCTCAATCACCCAAAGAAGGGTCGCCTTTCTCTCAACTGTAAAGTCTTGTGTTGAGAGGTACATTAGCCAATAGACATCCACAGTTCCTGAGTTCTTATAAGCCAAAATTCTCATTAGCTGGTCAGGCACAATGGCTCATGTCTGTAATGCCAGCTACCTGAAAGGCCAGGGTTGGAGGATTGCTGGAGCCCAGGGGTTTGAGGCCAATCTGGGCAACATAGTATGACCCTGTCTCTACAAAAAATACAAATTTAGCTCGGTGTGGTGGTGGGTGTCTATAGTCCCAGATACTCAGGAGGCTGTGGGGGGAAGATTGCTGTGTCCAGGAGGTTGAGGCTGAAGTGAGTTGTGATTTCATCACTGTACTCCAGTCTGGGTGAGAGAGCAAGAGTGAGACTCCAGCTCAGAAAAAAAAAATGTCTAGTTAGGAGACAGAAAGAAAAGCTTCAGGCCAGTGTGTGCTAAGAACCCCCAACCTCAATTTGCTGCAAGGAGAACACAGGTGCAATGTATTAAGGTAAATGAAAGCAATTGCTTTGGATTCAAACAACCTGGGTCCTGATTTGCAGCTCTTCCACTCAGCTGTATGTCCCCTGGCTGTTTTGATCCTGCTAAGATTGAATTCTCATTTATAAATTTGCAGTGTTTATTCTACATGGTGGCTATAAAAAGTAGGTGAGAAATTCCACATAAGAGCATTTAGCACATGCCTGGCACAAGGTGGATTTTTTAAAATTTTATTTTATTATAGAGATGTGGGGTACACTTGAGGATTCACTACATAAGTAGGCTGCATGCAGGTGAAATTTGGGCTTCCAACTGGCCCTCACTCTCCCTGATACTGGACCAGGTACCCTTTCTGTTGTTATGTGCATCCTACCCACCTTTCTCCCTCCCTCCCCTAGCCATGCCCAGTGACTGCTCAAACCTCCTTTTGCTGATTTGACTAATGTTCAGGACCCACTTATGAGTGAGAATATGCGATATTCAGTTCTTTATAAAAAGTGGATTCTTCAGTGGTAGCTGTCATTATTATTTCCCAAGACCAGACCACTGCCAAGCCAATAAACTACCTACATGCTGCCCTGGATATGACTGACAAATGTGAGAGCCTGTATTTACACAGACCTGTGTCCACACAAAATCTGTGTGCTTTCCTGCTAACCACTGCATGGCCTCGTTTATCTGGCAGCCTCTCTGGACCTCATAAGGTAACAGTACTGTCTACCTCATAGATTTGTAATCTACAATATTAAAAAGAGACAGGCCTTCGCAAAAGCCTGCTTTGTGATTTTGCAGGCTTCATCACCCATCATAATATCTTCGCTTCCCAGAGTTTCAGACTCCATTATTATTATTATTATTATTATTATTATTATTATTATTATTTTATGGCTCAATACTGTAAAATATTGTTGATTGGGAATTAAGCAGTACAACAGAGGTCTGTGGCGCATGCAGCGAGCATTGAAGCGGCCCAGGCCTGTGGCTCGTGGCACTTGGAGTCAATGGCCACTAGGGGACACTGGTAAGCTACAAAAAGCTGGAAGGATGCCGATCTGTCAGGTTTTTTAAAACTGCGTTTCTTATATAAAGGGCTTCCTGGATTCTCAGAAATCCAGCTCAGGGCCCTTTGCAAGGAAGGCTGGCTTTATTTTCTGTAGAGGTTTTAGTTCTATTTCTTCCTGAGGTGGAAGGGAAGGTGAGCTTTAACCAGCTCTGACCTAGTCAGTGAGCCACATGGTTGGGGGGCGGGGTGCGGAATGACTTTGTGGAAGAATTTGCAGAATCCTAGGAGGTACCCAGTCACTGAAACCTCTTAAGTTTTGGAAACATGATAAATCTCTAAAATCTGCTGATAAATGCAAATATCTAGGAAGGGACCACATGTCAGATAAGGATTAGATGCTGGGTTGTAGGAAAAAGAATCAGTGTGCAACAAAGAAGAGCGTGCAACCTTGAGCTTCCAGATGTGGGTTTAAATCCTAGCTTAGCCACTTATTAGCTGTGAAAACTTAGGCAAGTTACTTAACTTCTCTGAGCTTCTGTTTCCTTCAAAACTCCTATATCAGAGGCTTGCTGTGTGGGTTTAGTTAAGTAAGATCATGTATACACAATGTCACACGCATAGAAAGTCTAAGTCATTGTTACTAGTTGTTATTCTTCTTGTGTTGGGTGACAGTAAAACCTGAGCTCCAGGCCTAGAGAACAGACATGCTGGCAGAGAGGCAGGGTTGAGGATGCCAAACAAGGGTACAAGGAGGGTTTAAAAGACAGAAGAAAGCAAAAGTAATTGTTTCTACTTCCTTGAAATCCAGACAAAGAAAGTAAAGAAAGCCCAAGATGTTCCTATATTCAGAATCCTTTTCCTGTTAGTTTGTGGGACGTATAGTGGGGTGATTGTGAAGTCGGGGGTGTTAAAACTATAGGTCAACTTTATATATATATATTCCAGATGCCAGTGAATTTGTGAAGTCCATGGAGGTAGGACACCAGAGACAACATGGGACTAGAGAAAACACCAATTGGCAGAGAGATCAGGAACAATAAGGAGGACTATAAGACTACCCAACTCTGGATGTCATAACATGAGGAACACAAAGCAAATACAAGCACATGCATGGAAGGGCGAGTGGCTTGGGAAGTACACACATCACCACTGTAGGGGAGACAAGGAAACATGAATGCTTTGCTGGAAAAAGAGAAACACAAAGGAATGTGATCCCTATCTTTGGAGCACTCAAAGACTGTACGGGGAACCAGGAGTGACCTGCTGATTTACATGTGGCCCAAGAGGGTAGTTAAAATCCATGGATGTCCAAGAGTTCACAAGCATTCTAATATTGTATCTCACCATGTGTGTGGGTGTGTGTGTACATACTGCATGTATGCATAACTTTACATATATATGTACAACTTTTAGGGGAGAAGTATTCATAGCTTTCTTTATCAGTTTCTCATGACCTCAAAAAACTTAAGAACTCCTAATATAAATAATAACAGCTAATATTTGTCAAGCAACTGCTAAGCACCACGCACTGGGCCAAACCTTTATATAAGTTATTAAATACGCACAAGAACCCTCAAGAGGTAGCACAGCTGATTATGAAAGCAGGCTTTGGAGTCATCCCGCCTTAGTTTATAGCTCAATTCTATCATTAACTAGCTACAATAACTTTTGGCAACCTGCTTTTTCAATTCCCTCATTATAAAATGGGGATAATAATAATAACCTCAAAAGGTATTGTGAAAATTCAGTTAGTATGTAGAACTCTTAGAACAGCATCTGACAAATAGTATGCTTTCTAAACATTTACAGCGCTACTCAGTGGTGCACTGGCAAATGTTTAAAAACCAGCTCTTGAAGGGGAATAAAAAGAAAGAAAAGAGCTCTAATTTGTAATCTTTGGCAATTTCTGTGATATAAATACTCCCACTTTGGTCAATTTCAAGCCACCAAAGTGAAGTCAACCAGCTCACAAAATTTCTAAACAATGATCAGCTTTCATGAGAGAGTATAAGATAGCTCCAACACAACACAATATTAAGGATTTTTCTTACTCTATTTCTCTCTGAATGCTGATTGAAGATGTCCCCCTGGTTCTTTGGAGAATTGAAGTTTATATAGAATTCACAGAAGCAACACTGTTAGAGCAGACGGGTTAGAGAAAGGGAGTTTAAGAATGTCTGGCAAGAGAACAAGAACCTGTTTGGTTCATGGAAAGTTTCTGCAAATGGTGGGTATGGATGTTCCTTGGGGTAAGACAGCTACCCTATACTAAAAGCTTACTCCCTGCAAGATGCCTTACCTTCCCGGTTCATTTAATCCTCACAACAACCCTTTGAGGTAGATGGTATTAGATAGTACTGCCCCAGTAAACTTTTAGATAAGCTTAATTGAGCCCTTGGCCTTCAATTAAGCTTATCTAAAAGTCCATGCCTGTGAGACCCTCAACCTTGAAACCATTCCACTTTTCTGTGATGCTGCTTGAGCAACAGAGAAATATTCACAAAGGGCCACTTGAGTCCACACCTGGATGAAAAGAAGCATCCCTGAAACTTTCTTTGGGCAAATTCTATAGGTGTTGTGTCAACTTTTGCAACTTCTCCAACAATCCTGCTCCCAAAAGCCCCTTCATAGATGGATCCTCCAGGCTGCTCCGTGATCAGAAGATCCCCCCAGCCATTCAGTCTCCAAGATCTATCTGCTGGGGCCACCCTGGGGTTACTCTCCCAGAATCCTTGCCCAAATTGAGGCCATTTGGGAAAGCTGCAGCCATGGAGTCATCTAGTCAAGTAATGCAGGAAGACATGCAAAAACACTGAGCCTTCAGCCATCCCTGATAGACACTTTTAAAAGAGATTCTGGAGTTGTATTGCTCAGCCTCAATCACGGCTTTTCCATTTGCTAATAATGTAACTCTGGACAATTTTTTTTTTTTTTTTTTTTTTGGGAGTTGGAATCTCACTCTATCGCCCAGACTGGAGTGCAGTGGCCGATCCCAGCCACCGCAGCCTCGACCTGCTGGGCTCTGGCGATCCTTCCGCCTCAGCCTTCCAAGTAGCTGGAACCACAGGTGCACGCTACCACGCCTGGCTAATTTTTTGATTTATTGTAGAGATGAGGTCTCACCAAGTTGCCCAGGCGGGTCTCAAACCCGTGGGCTCAGGCAATCCACTCACCTCAACCTCCCAAGGCGCGGGATTACAGGCTGAGCCACCGAGCCCGGCAACTCTGGGCAATTAACATAATCTCTATGGGTCTCAGTTTCCTCAACTGTGAAATGAAGATAACATTGAGGTCTCCTTCAAAACATTGTGAAGAACCAATAAAATAATACTGAAAGGGTCTTAAAGGGGCCCGAATTAATTATAGACGTGTTATATACTCAATTAACATTAACTAAAGTAGCCTGTCCATAGACCCATCTTCCACACCCAGCTTTTGAAAGCTTATTGGCCCCCTCCTCCCATTCTGGAACGCTAGTGCTAGAACTCTTTGATTTGCTTTTATTGATGTCCAATCAGTGGTTCTTAATCTTTTGAAAAAGTACTGACCACTTCAAAAAATGAAATGCCCCCTCTGCCTAGTGAAATATACATATGAAATTTGCTTCTGTTTCCAGGGAAGTATCTTGGTCTCCTATGAGGTCCACCATTGACCATCCTCACCAAACTAAAATCCCCTGCCTTCTATTTAATAATGTCCATTCCAGACTCTCAGAGCCTTACCTCTTCCCACTTCTCTCCTATCTCCACCCTGTTTTCTTTTATTCTTCCTACATGCAAGGGTTTTCCAGGCCCCCCCCCGACCCCGCCACCTTTTCTTGCTTGCCTCCAACCCCTCATTAACTAACACAGCTCCATAACCAAATAAGAATAAAAATACTTGGGTCCATCATTTTAGTTTATACATTGGCAGGGCTGGAGACAATTGCACTATTATACAGGCAAGATTCTGAATTGTCTTCTCTTTCAGTAGTCACAATTCCTCAGACTCCAGTTTCCATGCTATCATATTCACTTCTACCACATCTGAAGTCACCTGCCAGTCCTACTATCTTTAGGACAGGGCAAACTTGCAGTATCTATAGCATCTTATCCTCCATGAGAACGAGTCCAAAACATCATTTTCAAAGGTTGGACTCTATGCTGAAATTCAGCGGGTTCCCAGAGATAAAACACTGTACCCAAAAGTGGTTAACATGTTTAATTAATAAAAATAGCACGGATTTTGCATGCCATGCAGACCTATACATATTATATGTGAGATCTTAGGCAAATCACTCTGATCCTTGCCTTGGTTATCTGTAAACTAGGAACAACAATGAAAGTAAGGGTGATGGTGAGCACTAGATAAGAAAGCTACATTTGCCACCCGGTAGTCATTCATCCATTGGATACAACTTACTATGCATTGACTGTTGTGTTGAGATTGAGAACGCAACTAGGAGAAAGACACCACCTGCCCTCAAGTTGCTCACAGTGTTTTTGGGAAAACAGATCCTGGCAACTCTGTGTTGGAAGAAGACACAGGTTGTTCCAGGAACCCAGAGAAGGGACACTTAGAAAACGCTTAGCACCCAGTAGGCACTTAGCAAATTTGAATTCTATTCCTCCCTTAGCTAACAGGTAGACTATACAGTCCAAATCAATCATCTTTTTACAGCATGTGCCCTAGAGGGTAAGTTCTCGGTGATGCTGACTTCTCAGACACTAGCAGGTGTCATCTCCCATCATCTAGTCAAAAACGCATGGAGGAGAAATCCCCAAAGCTTGATTAGGCAGAGGAAAGAAAACCATTTCGAACAAATAAATTGAGCCCAACTGTTCATTCCATACGTTAGAGCATCTACTATCCTTATCTTGTGGCCAGGAGAGTAATAAGAAAGAAAGCAGCCAGGAAAATTAATCAGGACCCAGAGAATTTTAGTAAAAGGTTATTAGAAGTCAGTACAAAATGTGGAGAGAAGAGGAAGAGCAGCCTCTGGGGCACATGGCTTTGTTTTAATTGGATGGCTCAGGTCCAGCCAGTCCAGAAAACAACCACTGACTCCCAGGCTTTGCTTGTAGTGCTCGTTGCCTACTGCAGAATCACATTTTGTAGCTCTTTCCCTCCAAGCAGATCCTTGCCCAACACTTGTTCCCACCTGCCTTTTATTAGTAACCACCTGCCCTCCATGCCAGGGTCCCCCATTTGAGGCACTTTCTCTATTAGGCAAGTGTCCAGTATTAGAAACCAAAGAACCAGGCTTTCGGTCCCAGCTTCTGCCACTAATCTACCAGGGAGCCTTGGGCAAATCTGCCCTCCTCACTAGGTCTCAGTTTTCTCATCTGTAAAATGAGCAAGTTGGAATAGACCTTTCATTGTCTCTATTATCTTTCTACTACTGTTTGACTCTAAAACGTGAGTTCAATAGAAGGGCTTAATATCAGCTGGTGGATAAGCATCATTACCTGGCATTAGAGGACGGAATGGTCTTGCTTTATTATTTTCTGCTCCCAGTGCAAATTCAGACTCAAGTGTCTTGGTCAATTCTGTGCTGCTATAAACAGAATACCTGAGCCTGGGTAATTTGTAAAGACCAGACATTTATTTCTTACAGCTCTATGGGATGGACAGTCCAAGATCAGAGGACTTGCATCTGGCAAGGGCCTTCTTGCTGCATCATTTCATTGTGGAAGGAAGAAGGGGAAGAGAGCACGTGTGAGAGAGCAAGAGATCAAATTCACAGCCTCAAGCCCTTTTATAATTGGGATTAATCCATTTGTGATGGTAGAGAGCTTCTGACTCAAATACCTCCCATTGGACCCCAGCTCTCAATGTTGTTACACTGGGGATTAAATTTCCAACACATAAATTTGGGAGAGTACATTCAAACTATAGCACCAAATCAGAAGTTGACTTCTTTGCCAGTGATCTGATATGAACTGTCTCCTTTTCCTGCTCATCCTGCCACTGGACTCAGCCGTATCAACACCCTGGTTTCTCTCACCTGTGTTGCTGGACTACAGACTGTGTTCCTTACATCTGTATAATATCTCGTTCTTATAAATACTGCCTCATTCATTATAAAGAAAGCAAGACTGAGAAAACTTAACTGAATTTCTAAAGTTATGTATCAATTAAATGATAGTCTAGTGACTTGTTCCTGGAATTCCAGCACTTTGGGAGGCTGAGAGAGAATCATATGAGGCCAGGAGTCTGAGGCCAGCCTGGGTAACATCGCAAGACCTCATTTCTATGAAAAAAATAAAGAAAAAATAATTAGCTAGGTGTGGTGGCACACTCCTGTAGTCCCAGTTTCTTGGGAAGCTGAGGCAGGAGGATTGCCTGAATCCTGGAATTCAAGACTGCAGTGAGCTATGATTGCAACACTGCATCCCAGCCTGGGCAACAGAACAAAAAGTTGTCTCAATAGATAGATAGATAATAGAAAGATAGATGGATAGATAGATAGATATAGATAGATTTAAAAAAAAAACAATAGTCTAAACTCAGAATCAAATCTTTTAACCACTGTTCTTTCCAGTATATTACAATAATCCTCCTAGACAGCATAAGACATTCCAAAACTAACACTCTAACAGTCTAGAATGACAAGAACAAGAAGGTGATACTGATTAAAAAATCACTAATGAATACAGACTAAAAAAAAAGGATAAAAGTATAGAAAGGTTGAAGGCCAGATAGGTAAGAAAGGGAAAATTTTTTTCTTTTTGGCTTCACCAACGAAAGTGACACCAACTCTAATGGATCTGGATCATCTTGTTGGCAATAGGAAAAAATATTTCAAACACAGCTTTAAGATTAAATTTTTTAGAAAAAGCAACGTAAGGATTTTTTCCCTCCTCTTTTAGTTTTTTTATTTGGTCTTTTATTAATATTCTATATTTCATAGTTACAAAAAAACCCTTCTACTGCATAGTGAAAATAAATTAGTAATGTCAGCATTTTCTCGTCACAGCTGGGTCCCAGGTTGGTAATGTTTTTCTCCCATAAAACCATAATCCCATAAAATTTAAGGTTATTAAGTTGCAGGTGAATAATTCATGAGGCAATTATGAAACATTTATGATGGAATATTATGAGCTTACAAATAAAAGAAAACATTTGGGGTCGTCGAATTGACAAACTTTGATAGCTCAGCTTAGATCTCTCATGGGGCATCTAGATGAGTATTATTTGCTCTTTGCAGTTTTGGACATCCAGAGATGGGTTAAAGTCATTCCAACAGGTTCCTGAAAGATACCTCAAAAACTCAACTAGCTGGTGTCACATCCACTCCAAGAGACATAAGTACTTCCTGAGGATATAGTAGTGGTGAGAAGAACAAAGTTTGGAGAGGGTGTACTCTGTGTCAGGACCTGTGAAAAATCACTTTACATGCATTATGGCACTAATCCTCACAAGGATCCCCTAAAATCAATATTATCCTCACCAGTCCTATGATTTTGACCACGAAACTGAGGATCCACAAGCTTAATAGCTTGCTAAAGATCACATATGCAGCAAGTGGCAGAGTCGGGATTCAAACTCAAGCGGTCTAACCATTGAACCTCTAAATCACAATGATGTACTGCCAGGCAAGGCCAGCGCTGGAGAATAAAGAATTGTGCTATCATAATGTGTCACTAGCAGTCTGTCCTAATCTTCAAAACATTTCCACATGCATTTTTCCATTTTCACAGGTTTCTGTGGCATTACTGTCGGACAAGTGTTGTTGCCTCCATTTTGCCAATGAGTAAACTGAGGTCCAGAAAAGTTAAGTAACCCTATTAAGGCCACATAGCAAGTTAATAGAAAACACAATAGAACTTGAGGGCTTCATACTATTGGTGTATCCACCATAAAATAACAGAACTGGAGAAGAGATTCCTTGCTAAACTGCCCATTCAACACAACATCTCTGAAGACAGGTCTCCCTCCCCCACAAGTTAAGTAGCTCCTTGCTTAATGCAAAAGTGCCTTCCATTGTTGGCAAATTCTGAAAGTTTTTCCTTATTCTGAGTCAGCATTTGTCTCCTTACAATTTTTATTTTATCTGGAAGGACATAAATCCTCTCCCTTCTTTGAGTAGACACAAGCCACCTCCTCATAATAGGGTCTTCCCCCTTCACTTTCAGCTTATCTTCATCACAGGAATTTCAACTATTCTTTACACCCCATATGCTTTTAACCTATCTCCCTTCTTATCTCTCTTTCTGGATGTGCCCCAGCATGCTGACATCACCTTCCTAACACACCTGAACCCCATCTCCAGGGACATCTGTTTGGAGTAAGGCCGTCTCCTCCCCCTCCCCCCACTGGAGTTGTGACCCTCCTTCCCCACTGGCATAGTGAATCTAGCTGCAATCCCACTAGTTATTGTCCCAGTGCACCCACTACCCTACCCAGAGGTTTTTCATTTGAACCACTATCATACTAAGTTGTCTTTATCACATCTCTCCTCTGTATACTCTCCCTTTATCTCCTGCAGCATATGGTAACATCACAACATCTTTCAGCACGGGCAGAAGCAGCATTCCCAATGCCATCCCATTTATCTGCATTTGCTCTGCAACGCTGAGCAGTGAGCATGGGCTGGCCTCTGAGGACACTCAAAGTGGTCAAGGAGATGGAGGGGGAAATGCTTACCAGGGACAGGATGAATGATCCTCTCTGATGGAAGCTAACTCTGTTCTATTAGATTCTCAGCCTACTGCAGCTGTGTTTCCGGGGCCAGTATCTGATCACTGCCTTCCTGCTGTAGTGATAGTCCACCTACTCTGCAGAACTGAGAGGAATCTTAAAGTCCTCTTATCCGGTTCCACCAATCTGATAGAAAGTTGAGGGCAAGAGAAGAGGCAGAACTTGCCGAGTCAGTGCTAAATGTGGGACTCAATCTCAGACCTCATGGCTCCAAGTTCATCCCCACTATACTGGAATCTTAGAGATCATGTAGTCCAGCACATCATTTAGAGTTGAGCAAACTGAGGCTCAGGAACACTCAGAGCAAGGGCCAAACCCAGGTTTCGTTACCAGTGTCATTGGTTATTTTCTGTATGTCTGTGTCAGATGACAGCATCCAGCTATATTCCTGATAATAACATCCACACTGTTTGACTTCTTCCTGTAGTACCACAAGCATTTTGCAGTGAGAGCCAGTTCTCATCTTGGCCATTATCTCACCTCGACATGCTGTCCCAATAAAAACAGACACGCTTGATTCTCTAGGTCACCCTGGCCTTATTAAACAAAACCATCGGGGAGCAGAATTTCAGCTCAAGGTGGAAGTGACAGGACAATCCAAATGCATTCTCAGGCAGCAACTTCTGCCTGACCATCGGTGATGCTGGCCTAAGAATTCACTCAAGTGAAAGTTTCACTCAAAAAGCCCAAAGATGAGTTCTCTCTAGACAATTCCATCAACAAAAGCTACCATAAGATCATTCCATTGTCAACATTCTACAAATAATACTCAGTTGACAATATTCTTCAAATAGAATTCTCGTATCCATTCTCTGCAGAACACACTATTACCAACCTACTATCATGGACACTCATTTTTCTACCTGTTTTATACCTGATACTGAGGACAATCAGTATCTTCAGACAGATGTGCATCACCATGCTAAAGAGTTAGCCATAGGATGTTGTTGAATAAGCAAATAAAGATGACCAGGGATCAGTGGGGAAAACTCTACACAGGAGAGACTGAGGGTGGTCATCTGCCCAGACACTTGTCTCAAACTATATTCTTCTTACCTAACTTGTGCATGGCTAATATTTTTTAAATAGCAATGATTTTAAAAGATACTTTCTTACACATTTTTAAAGTTGAGGAATATCTTCAATTATTCACATCAAGAAATGGTATTATTTTAATTTGGCATGACTTGAGTAGAGATGATGAGGTTACAAGAGGTGGAAGCCCATTCCCACCTCCATTGCTGCCACTGTCAGGTGCAGATCACTAAGCCAGGAAGAGGCTAAAAATAAATAATAACCTAAGCCAAGTGACCAGCCAGTCCTGGATCTCCTGTAAAGGTTTCAGTGCTTTTAGGCCAGCTTCCTGCACACAGGGAGGCACTGCAATGCCCCGCAAACAGCCAGAAGGAGGTGAGGCAGGGATTCTAAGCAGGTGAGCCCCTCTCAGAGAGCTTTGGCAGTTAAACCTGGGTTAAACAAAGCCACCCACAGCCTGCAGCCTGCAGCATGAGGGTTTGATTACCCAGGCAGCACCTCTAAAGAAGCATTAAGAGAACTCTATCACGGGGATAGCAGAATCTTAATTGAAATCCAAGTTGCTATATTTGCGTCCCTAGAGAGAACCCGGGGGCTTCAAGTTTTCCAAACGGGGAGCTGCTGTCACTCTAAGAATTCAGCTCAGCTGAACACTTCTGAGCAGATACTGCAAACACACATTATTCCCTACCTGTGCCCCTTCCCATACCTAATGGAGGTCAGGAGAGTGGAATCTCACTCACATCAGCATAGAAGTTATCACACCCCCTCATTTGATCCTGATTTTCAATTACATTGGTATAATGTACTTAAAATCTGTCTTTTACTTGGAAAGATAAACACAGCAGTTTGGTAATTTTATTGTTATGTCAATTTACGAAGAAAATTCTATTTAAACTCAGCAACTGGCCCACCGCCACCGTCAACCGGTGGCAAGCTGCTGTCTGAAGGGACAAGGGACGTGCCAGCTGAGTCTCTTGGGTAGATGATGCAGCTGGCAGGAAACCTCTCTTTGTCCCTTCAACTGTCCCCTGAGATGCCAGGGGTTTGCTCGGTGTCTAAAGCCCAGACTTAGAAACAAAGATTGATTTTTTTGCTTATGTTTTCCAGCTGTTTTGCACATAGCCAATCTTAATGAATATTAATAGATATCTATGATGCATCTGGCACTAAATATTTTTTTACATACTAACTCATTTGATCCTCCTGACCATCCTTTAAAAAGGCTGTTATCCCCCATTTGACGGTTGAGAAAATGGAAACAGAAAAATTAAGTGACTCGAACAAACTCATAGTCTAGACTCAATCCCATGGTGGTCTGTCCACAGCTGACAGGACTCACCACTACCATACATAAGCCCTACTCTGCTCTCCTGACCCACTCTAACCAACCTGCCATATAGTTGAAACGCAATAAACGTGTTTGATTAAAATGCTTCAAACTGTTGACCATATTCTGACACTGACCAGAGCACCAATAAAGCCCTAGTTCAGATCACATGCTGAACCCAAATCTCGCTTTAGCCTGACCCTCCAAGTCAGGTTGTTATACACTGACGAGCTAATTCTGTAGAGACAGACTCTTCCACACCCTTCTGCATAGCTCAGCTGGTTACCGTGAACAGCTGAAAACTCTCAACTCTTTAAACTCACCAGTACAATCCTCTCACAGGCCTTGCAAATACTGTGCCTTCTGCCTGAACTGTGTCCCTACCGCTCTCCACATAAGCACATCTATTCCCCCTTCCTGTATCAGCTTGGTCATCGTTTTCTTTGGGATGCCTTCCTGACCCTCCAGCCTGAGTCAGGTTTCTCTGCTAAACACTCTTACAGAGCCACTCTTAGAGATGAGAGTCTTTCTGAACTCTCATCTCTACCTTGGATCCTTCAGCCACTTGTTTGCTGGCTTGACTAATACTCATCTCCCCTGCCAGGCTATAGTTCTAAAGGGGCAGGGAATGAGTCTCTTTCAGACAACGACGAATTCCCAGTGTCCAGCACAGCACATCAGTTGATAAATGTCTAAACCACTGGCTTTTCACCCTAGCCATGAACTGGAAGCTTATATGGTTTAAAAACTATCAAATAAGCATGTTGGTACCAATGAGCAATAGGGAAGAAATCATGAAAGCTTAATTCAAAGTGTGGAATCTACTGATACCAAGTGATCTTTCTAAATGAAAGACATCATATTACTAGTAAGTTAAAAAAACTCTAAAACTTTAACACATATGTAGATACAACACAAGACGTTTTCGTTGGTTTGCCATATTGCCTAACCTTTATATTTCTTTCTCTCTCCTCTTACAAAAGGACCTATGATGAGTACAGGTATAATTACTCCCTGTCTAAAAAAACTTTATTATATCAAATTCAAAGGGATCATTCAGTTTATTTTGTTCACCAAAATTTTGTGGAAGATATACATTAAGATATACTAGAGTTGGACATGGATTTACTATACAGAAATATTCACTACAAGCAAATCTTTTGAAATAAGATTTAATGTGTAAATCATTTTGGGAGAAGATAAGCAGGGGAGATGATATATAATGTTCATGTGTGCATTGCTCAATTAATTATCTATTTCATCAAGTATTTATTGGATGTCTGCTCTGTGTCTAGCACTAGGCTATGATATCGGAAAGCAATCCCTTTCTCAGGAAAGCACTTGGGTTTGACTATGTGCACTCTGTGAGGAAAGGAAACAAGAACCCAGAGAAGTTTAGTTGCTTGCCTAAAAGTCACATGTGTAGTGCCAAAGTCAGATCTAGGAGCCTAGAAGCCTAGCAAGTCTTCTCCCATTGACACAGGCCTCAGGGAACTTGGGGTAGAGTGAGAGTGAGTTTACTGCTGGAGTTGAGCCATACACTTAGGCTACACTTGAATCAGGGATCACTGGCTGGAGTCAGAGATCCATCTTGAAAGAACAGGAACACTCTTTGACTTACAAGGAAATCAACCCCTCAGTTGTTACTGTACTTACTACAGGATAAAATAGAACACAAGGGGACAGCGGTTGCCACTGGTTCCACAAAGAGAAATAATCTATAATGAAAGGAGCACTAATCAGCAGTAAGAATTTTCAGTTTTCATCCTGTCTGAGCAATTGACCCTCTTGGAGATGGTACCTCTGAGAACCATGCCATCCCCAACTGTAAAGCCAATGTGTTGGACTGCGGCAGTGACCCTCAACCTTGACTGTATGTTGAAATCAATTGCAGGGCTTAAAAATACTGATGGCCTGGTCCCAACCCCGAAGATTCTAAAGACATTTCT
This sequence comes from Tarsius wallacei, assembly GCA_963574415.1. Taxonomy (NCBI): domain Eukaryota; kingdom Metazoa; phylum Chordata; class Mammalia; order Primates; family Tarsiidae; genus Tarsius; species Tarsius wallacei. The sequence continues at coordinate 19,976 of CAUYQG010133474.1, forward strand.
AGTGCTGAGGGTTTCAAAAGCTCCCCAAGTAATTCTAATATGCAGCCAAGGTTGAAAATCCCTGGACAAGAAGGTCTCCGGGGTTTTTTCCAGCCCCAATAATCCATCACTTTCAATGTAACAAAGTAGTTCTCAAGCTTTAATATGCATAAGAGTCACCCAGGAGGCCTGTTTTTCATATATTTCTGAGGCCCATCTCTAAAGAGTCCTATTCAGTATGTTTAAAATGTGACCTAGGAATCTGTTTTTGTTGTTGTTGTTGCTATTTTTGTTTTGTTTTTGAGTCAGGGTCTTATTCTGTTGCCCAGGCTGGAATGCATTGGCATGGTCACAGTTCACCAGAGCCTTGATTAGTATGCTTAAAACGTGGCCTAGGAATCTGTTTTTTAAAATTTTTATTTATTTATTTATTTAGTCGGGGCTTACTCTGTCATCCAGGTTGGAATGCAGTGGCATGACCATGGCTCACCATAGCACTGACTTCCTAGGCTTAGGTGATCCTTCTGCCTCAGTCTCCTGAGCAGCTGGGACTCCAGGCATGTACCACCATGCCTAGCTAGTTTTTTGATTTTTGTTGTTGTTGGTTTTTTTTTTTTTGTAGAGACAAAATCTCTCTCTATTGCCCAGACTGGTCTCAAACTCCTGGGCTCAAGCTTTCCTCACATCTCGACCTCCCAAAGTGCTGGGATTACAGGTTTGAGCCACAGTGCCTGGTCAGACTCTGAATTTTTAAACCACCCCAGATCCTAGGAGCACACTGTGAGACTCACTAATCTCAGGATTAGCTGACACCCAGAGCATCATTTCTCATCATCATCGTAATCACCAAACAGGGTTTTAGACCCAAAGCTCACAGCTAGGAGGGCTGGAGTAAGGCAGAGCCATCCAATCACAGAGTCAGGCTCATCCCTCAGCCTATCGCAGGGCTGACAGATGGCAGAGGGCGGGTTCTTTGGTTTCCAGGAGAAATAACATGGTACTGCAGTACGCTACTGCAGAGGCAGAGACAGGCCTAAGATTGATAGACCACAATGCTGCTGAAATTCACCATCAACCAAGCATCTTGTGACATCAGCAGCGATGCCACTGGCCATTATCAAATCACCCAGGGTGCTCGAGATTGATTTCCCGCTGTAGCAATGACGCCTCTCCTCTCTAGGTGCACAGGCAGGAAACAGGCTCCAAACCTGACTGTAATTTAGCGTTCATTTGCATTTTAAAATTAGTTAGGCTGTGGACCGTTGCAAAGCAATGACAGAGAATTTTTATAATAATTAGACTTGTGGGATAGGAGGAGGGGAGGCAGGGAATGTCTCTGCCTCACGATTTCACTGGAAGGAAAAACACAATTCAGCATCTCAGGTCACCAGATCTGATGATGACTTCCTGGTCCTCACTGACCTTGCGGGCCAAAGCAGCTTCTCCAGAATCTTGGCTGAACATTGGGGTCTGTATATGTCCTCCTTTCCTGGGACTAATTCCACCCTTCCCCTTCTCTCCCGCCTGCAGCTCAACCAGCATTTCCTTATGTTGGCTGAATGCCACGGCATTTCCTTTCGTTCACTTTCTTTATGACTGAATCCAGCTCCACTCTGTACAAATACTCACTCAGTATGTGTCAACACCATGATGTGTCTGCTAAAAATAACTGACATTGATAGAGCTCCTCACAGTTTGCAAACAACACTCCCATCCATTATCTCTAATGAGTTTCTCACCATTCACTGGGGGTAAGCAGGGTAGTTATGGTCCCGTATTTTATAGATAAGAAAACTGAGACTTGGGGAGATCTAGTGACTTGTCCAAGGTCACAAAGCTTGTAAATGGCTTCACTAAGATTGGAATACAATCTGTGAACTGCAAAATCTATACTCAGTTGCTGCAAACCCAAGATGCATTATAAGGAGCACAGGGATCACAATAGAAAAGGGCAAAGTTCTACTTACTGCACAGTTCAAGTCATTCGAACAAAGCCATATGACACCCCCTGTTCCCACCTCTAACCCTGCTGTGAGCACCATGCTCAGAGAGAAGTTTTGAGAAAGAAATTGATACCTGGAAGAGCAAAAGAGATTGTAAAGCCTCGTCATTCAAGGAATGGCAGAAACCAGAAGTGTCTAGTCTAGAGGACACTTACAAGGCTGATAAAAGCTATCTTCCAACAACTAAAGGGCATTCACGTGAAAGGGATCTGTGTGGTCACAAAGAAATTATAAGAAGGCAAACTCCAAAGTGGCATGAGCGAATCAGTACTTCACTTAAGGGGTCTAGAACCAAACTGCCTGGATTCAGATCTCAGCTCTATTACTGCTAACTGGGTGATTTGGGACAAGCTTGTAATTTCTAATTCCCAGGCTACTTGTCCATATGAAAAGAAATAATTACAGCAACCTCATAGGATTAGCAGTACCATCAAATGAACTAATGCAAACAAAGTCAATAAATATTTAATGGATAATAAATATTCACAAGATAATAGTTATGATCTTATCTATGGCTTACACACCAAGGAAAGAGACTTATATTCACTTAACCCAGAAAATCTATTAGGCAGATTTTGAGCCTCCAAATATAGTTGAAGAATAGTTTCAAAATGGAGTTAAGAAAGAGGGGGCAACAATTTATTCTTCCCAGCAATAAGGGACCCTTGTAAACCGTTACCAGTCCATTGATTCCATTCATTCAGGTGATTTCTGGACACCAGATCAATGAAGTAAGTCACGCTGGGTGGAAGGATGCACACCTCAAGCTGGAGAGAAACTGACCACACTGTCACCACCTTTATACAACATTGCCCTTCTCCTAGCTAGTGTAATAAAGCAAGAAAAGACAAGGCATAATGATAGAGGGGAAAAGAATAGAAACTGTCACTTTAATAAACAATATGACTGTCTATTTATAAAATCCCAAAGAATCTACAGATAAAATACTTGAGTTAAGAAGTAAATTAAACAAGGTCATTTGACATAAGGTCGATCTATAAAACTTTGCTGTATTTCCATATACTAGTAAAATTAGACATTAGAAAAATTAATTTTAAAAGTCTAACATTCATAATAGCATTAAAAAACATGAAATTCCTAGCAATAAATATGACAATAGATAAGTAAAATTACAAAGCATGACTGATAAAAAGAGAAAGCAAGTTAAATAAATGGAGACATATGTTCATGGATTAAACATGTTGACATATTACAAATATGTCTATTCTTCCCAGACTGATCTATAAATTCTATATAACCCCACTGAAATCTCATTAATTTTTTTGATATAAGCTGACAAACTAATTTTCGAATATATATGAGTATTTATTCATTTATTTTCCCTCCCCCTCCCCCCCATATGAGAATTTAAAGTGCCAAGACTAGCTGATGTGATCTGGAAGAAAAAGAATATAGGCTCCTATGTTTCAAGACCTTTTATAAAATTTCAGCAAATGTTTCCTATATACACACACATATATACTATGTACTATGTATTTGTGTGTGTGTGTGTGTGTGTATATATATATATATATATATGTAATGTAATTTTGTTTTTCTGTTTATGGTTTTTTTGTGTAGTGGGTTATACATCTTTTTAAATTTATTCCTAGGAATATGATGTTTATGATGCTGTTGCAAATGACATACTCTTTTAACATAAAAAGTGATTTCCTTGCACAGTGTTTATGCAAGAAGATAGCAAGCCGTTTACACAGCAGTATGGTGGGTAAAAAAACTTTTTAATTAGAAAAGGTGCATCGGCGGGGCTCGGTGGCTCAGCCTGTAATCCCGCGCTTTGGGAGGCCGAGGTAAGTGAATTGCCTGAGCCCACAGGTTCGAGACCCACCTGAGCAACTTGACGAGACCTCATCTCTACAATATCAAAAAAAAAGAAAAAATTAGCCAGGCATGGTAGCGCGCGCCTGTAGTTCCAGCTATTTGGAAGGCTGAGACAGAAGGATCGCCGGAGCCCAGCAGGTCGAGGCTGCGGTGGCCGGGAGCGGCCACTGCACTCCAATCTGGGTGACAGAGTGAGACTCCAACTCAAAAAAAAAAAAAAAAAAGAAACAGTGCATCAATTGGATATCCATAGAGGAGAAAAAAATTGACCCCTACTTAAACCATACATATATATTTACACACAAAATATTTTCTGATAACTAAAGTGCTAATCATACAAAATAATAAATTGATTTAAGTTTAGACTTTTGTTTATCGAATAAACTTCAGAGTGAAAAGGCAACCCATGTAATAAAAGATGATATTAATGCGTATATCCAAGAGAAGACTTATAGCCAAAATATATAAAAGTTGTATACAAATAAATAAGACAGATAATCTGATAGGAAAAAAGGCAAAGACTTAAACATGCACATCACAAAAGAGGATATCCAAATGTCCAATAAATTTATAAAATTGTGCTCTTAGGAATTAAGAAAATACACATTTAACATATTTGTGTACCTAACCCTTAACTGTACCCCTCAATATCACAATTAAAAAAAAAAGAAAAAAAAAGAAAAAAGAAAAAAAAGAAAATACACATTTAAACCACAACGTGACGCTACCATATACCCATGAGAATTTCTACAAGGAAAAATAAAATCAGCATCAACAAAACCCCAAATATTGGCAAGGAAGTTGAGCGGCAAAGGAATGTCCAAGCACTCCCAATAGGGGTATGCATTAGTGTAAATACTTTGGAAAATAATGTGGTGGTACCTTCCCTATGACTCAAGAATTACATACCTAGGTATTAACCCAATAGAAATGCACACATATGCTAATTAAAAATATGCAAAAAGATGTTTGTGGCAGCATTGTTTAGCATAATTTCAAGCTAGAAACTATCCAAATGCATATCAACAGTAGAATTAATAAACTGTGATGTAATGAAATACACAGACCGGAATATAGCTACAAGAATGAATAAACTACAACTATGTGTGATGAGATGGATAAATTTTACAAATGTAATGTTGGACAAAAAAAAAAAAAAAGCCAAACAAAAAGAATACTTACTTTTGTATTTATATTAAACTCGAATGAAGTAAAACTAATCTATAGTGTTAGAAATCAGGACAGAAATAAGCATAAAGAGGGCTTCTGGGGTCTTGATAATTAACATTCTGTCTCTTAATTTGGAGTTAATTATAAGGATAATGTAATATTATAAACATTTATCAAGCTATACACTTAGAATATGGGTGCTTTTCCATATGCATGTTGTAATTTAATAAAAAGTAAAAAAACAACTAAACAGTATGAAGTAGAGATTCCCTTGTGGCTGGGGCTCAAAGCACTTGAAGGGGAATATAGACAGACAAGAGGAATTAGTTGGAATCAGATTGACAGGACCTTCAAATGCCAGGAATAGATGTTTGGATATTTTCCTCTACATCAGGATTTGGTTTTTTAACATAAATGCCCAGACTGTTAATATTTTAGGCTTTGCAGGTCATACATTCTGTGTCACAACTACTCAACTCTGACTTTGTACCATGGAAGCAGCCGCAGATAATATGTAAATGAATGAGTGTGGCTGTGTTCCAATAAAACTTTATTTATAAAATCAAGAGGGCCAAACTGCCCACCCCCGCACTGGACAGTGAGAACCATGGAGTGGTTTTGAGTATTTAATAAGGTGGTGAGAGTTGGACTTCAGGAAAATCATTCTGACAGCAAATACAGAAGAGAGTGATAAAGAAGAATACTACATTTAGCCAGAAAGACGCAACTAGGGCAGAGACAATGAATACGCAATGAGTGAGGAAGAGAAGATGACAGGAAGTGTCCGTAACTTTTCCCTTTTGGTCTTTTGAGTGCTGCTACAGCTCCTATCTCTCCCTCAAGGATGCTCTGGGCTAGGAGGCATCAGTTCCACTTCAATCCCACCCACCCTGCCACACACATAAACACAAAGAGGAGGAGTGATTATTTGCTTGGTCAGAGTCCAGAAAATTGATTGAGCTGCTTTTTCCAGGGATGGTTTCTCTCAAAGAGACACAGAAACTTGATCTCGCTTCATGGGGGATCTCTGTCTAGCCATCTTCACATCTTTGTATGTCTCTCTTCTTCTGGCATAGTAGCCAGGCCGTAGCTTTACCCACCTTGGGACCACTTGAGTAGACAGTGGGAGCAGGATGCCATCTTTCCATTATCGTTTTCTCTGCTTCTTCCCCTTTGTATCAGCAGGTATAAGTTTTCATAGTGTTGAACTGGCAGGTACCTAAATTTGGAGGAAAAGTAGGCCATCTGGAAATATTTTTTCCCATTCCACAGGTTCTCTTTACTCCCTTGATGGCTTCTTTTGCTGTGAAAAAGCTTTTCAGTTTGATGAGGTCCCACCTGTCTATCTTAGCTTTTGTAGCTTTGCTTTTGGGGACTTGGTCATGAATTTATTGCCTACTCTGATGTGCATCTGACAAAGGCCTAACATCCAAGATCTGCAAGGAACTCAAACAAGCTGAAAGGAAAAAGACAAACAACCCCATTAAAAAGTGAACAAAGGACAAGAACAGAAACTTCTCAAAAGATGACATACAAGCAGCCAACAGGCACATGAAAAAATGCTCAGCCTCACTAATCATCAGAGAAATGCAAATCAAAACTACAATGAGCTACCATCTAACTCTGGTAAAGATGGCTATCATTAATAAACAAAAAAACAAGGGCTGACACAGTGCTTCTGTTGGTGGGAATGTAAGCTAGTTCAACCTCTGTGAAAAGCAGTGTAACAATTCCTAAAAGAACTAAAAATTGAGCTTCCATATAATTCAGTAATCCCTCTACTGTGAATATACCCAGAGAAACATAAATCACTCTACAAAAAAGATCTTGCGCACACATGTTTATTGCCACACTACTCACAATAGCAAAAACATGGAACCAACCCAGGTGCCCATTGAAAGTGAACTGCATAAAAAACATGTGGAACATATACATGATAGAATGTTATGCAACCATGAAGAAGAACAAAATCATGGCCTTTACGGTATCTTGGATGCAGTTGGAGATCATCATACTAAGGGAACTGTCACAGAAACAAAGAACTGAATACCACATGTCCTCACTCATAAGCCAGGCTCTCAACACCAGTCACGTTAGCACAAGGGAGGGATCAGCTGCTGTGGAGTATGGCTGGGCAGGGAGAAAGAGAGGAGGGTTAAGGGCACGTAACAACACAGAGTACCTGATCCACCACCAGAGAGAATGAGGGCCAACAAGAAGCCCAAATTTTACCTGCATGCAGCCTCCTTATGTAGTAAATCCTCACTTGTACCCCACATCTCTATAATAAATAAATAATTTAAGAAAAAAGAAAGTAGGCCTTTGGGACTTCTTTCACTTATCCCCTAGACTGACTATGGCCTCAATGAGAGGAAACTAACACCTGGTCCTGTCCATCCTTACTTTGGAGTTCAAGGCCAAGACCCAGGTAACAATAGTGTTATTTTTTACATATATGTGTTTCAGAAAAAAATACATAAAAAAGAGAAATAACTGGGTGAAAATAGAGTTTGTGTACTCCTGGGTCATTGGACAAATGCAAGTATATAAATCCCCGACCCCATCTGTGGTGCCCCAGTATCCCCTAACTGTTATCATTCCTCTTGCCAGTCAAGCCAGTCCTACAGGTGAGTAGTAGGCAAAATAACCTCACCTACACTCTAGATACTGGGGACGATGGATTAAAGATACACATCTCTCAATTTCATTTTGCTTCTTTTCTGGTGTTCTTCCTTTCCCCTTTCCCTCCACACACAAATATGCACACGCCATTAAACGAGTCAGCATGAGAGCCAAAGAGAGAGGAGAGAGGACAAACCAGTCCTAGCATCTGAATTTAGCTGAAATTCTCATAACTCCTGAAAATGAAGAAGGAGAGACAAGTGGCCTCCCATCCTGAGCCATTTTCCCACAGGCAGTTTCTCTCTACCCCTCCTCCCTCCAGGCAGGACATTCACCTTGGTAATCATTCTACCTGCATCAAAAAACATTACCTTCATGACCGGAAAATAGCAGTCTCATTCTGCAACCACAGCCTGCAGTCAGATGGATTTTCCCAAAGGCCCCCAAACGTTTCCATTTTATTACCATGTCACTCCTCATTTTAACACATATTAATCACAAAGATACATTTTTCTTGGGCCATGGATTTAAGTGGCCTTTTCCAAGCTCTTGGTAAAAGTTGATTCAGGAGAGGAAGAAAAAGGAACGATTAAATTTGCAAAGCTGGGTCTCTATCCCAATTTAAATATGCAGAAAAAAGCTGTTGTCTGGCTTGTGGTAGATTTCAAAAACACACACTCCTTTTGTGGTTAGGAGGCTGCAAAGCATACTGGAATTTAAATCACCCTGGTTTAAAGCATGGCTTCACTATTTACTACCCGTGTGATTTTGGACAAATGGACTTCCCTTCCTGACCCTCAGTTTTCCGATCTACCAAATGGGAGAACTTCTTACCAAAGTGACTGTGGTGCATAAGTAACACAGAAGCCAGGGAAGCCCATAGGAAGTGCCCAGTATTTATGAGCCAGTGTGTTTGTTATTTTCCCTTGGTTAGAGTCAGCACTCTAAGAGCCCCGGATCACTTCATGAGAACAAAGTCCTCTCTTGTTTTTGTTCCTCTTTCCCGCTGCTCGCAAGAAGCCTACTATTCACCCTGATGTATTTTTACTTTGTTTTTGTTTTGTATCAAGGTTCTCTAAAATCTGTAAAAAATAAAAATAAAGGAAATTGTCATCTCTATTTCTTTCAGTGTTAAGTGGATTTTTCTCCCAGTCTTTGCTATTTCAGAATCCTCCCACCTTTCTAGGACAGAGAAGATAAATTATTGATTAGGGTTGGAATATTCATGGTAAAGAAGAAAATCAAAGTCTGTGACTCTTTCATGCAAAGATAGTCCCTCAGTGGGGCTCCAGCTCTCTTTCCTGTGTTGTGAGCCTGAGCTACACAGTTTTCAACCCCACTCTCCCAGGCTGCACCCATCCCCTCTCTCAACCAATAATCCCAAATGCCAGAGACCTGGTCAAGGACACAGGTGTAGACCATATGCAGGTGGAAAGAAAGCATTTTAGCTTTCATGAGGATAAAAGCTGTGATTGTGACCTTGCAGAGACTGAGCTCAAAGCCTTAAGTCTATAAGCATAAGTTAAGGATGGCAAGAGAAAACAGTATAAAGCTCATTGTCAGGGGTGTTTGAATTCTAAATTCAGGTCTGCTACCAAGTGACTGTGAGCAAGTGAATGACCAAGTTGCATTCAATCTCTGGTCTCAGGTTTCTTGGGTATTAAATGAGAACTTCAGATTAGCTGTCCCCTGGGACTCCCCTTGGCCCAAAGATTGCGTGTCTATGCCAGCAGATTCAACACTTGTGTGAAAGTTGCTAGCCTTTGCTCTTTGTAGTGAATTAATTAGTAAGTGTAGTCCCATTATATGAAAAGGGAAGCCCCCGATCCATCAGTCAGAGTCCTTGCCAGCAATAGACACTACTCTTAACTCTCAGAGAAAAGCAGAGCTCAAAGGAACAACACTAGGCAGTGCTCAGAATTAAAGGAGGATGAGCATCATGAATGTCATGTGTGGTGTTCTCCAAGGGAGGAATTCATGGATTGTCTCTTCCTCAAGCAGCCCTAGGATGATCCAGCTCCAGATTCTTGCCTTTCAACCCCACTCCATCAAGAGTGTTTCCATCAAGAATCAAGCTCTAAGGAAGGAAAACCTGACTGGCCTGGTTTAAACCATGTGTCCTTTCCTGGGGTAGTGAAGTGGAGAGTCTTATGATTGGCAACCCACCAAAGCCACATGGAATGAGACAAGGACAGATTTCCAGAGGATGACAAAAGGGAGTCCCGATGCAGTCTGATGTCAACTGAAAAAATTCACCTTCCGCCAAGAAGGCATGGCCACTGAAGGGTTTTGTCCTTCAGTTAAGGGAATAAAGAACAGATTAGGGTCTGCTTTGTTATGCATGAAATAGGCCATCACTGTTGTAGCATGTGCAGGTTTTCCTGTATAGTTTCTCCCAGTAGAGCATCTACCCCAGGCCAGGCCCTCTTTGGCCCTTGACTTCTGAACTTCTGAGAAGTAGGTCATTATAAGCTTCTTCCTTACAGGCAAAAGCCAAGGTTCAGAGAGGCTGAACTGTCCAAGGCTATACAACAAGTAAAAAGGCCAGCTGAGATTTAAACCCACATTTGATTGGCCCCAAAGTCTGACTCTGTTCATTGCACCTTCTGTTGATAGAATTAGAGAGCGGAGATATTTTCCAGGTTCTGATGTGGCCAGGGCTGAAATCCTGAGGACTATGAGGAGACGTTTTCCCTTGGCCTTTCATAGGCAGCATCATCCCCTCCAGAGGAGAGTCTGGAGGTGAAGAAGGAAATTTAGAGAAGATGAGAAGATTTAAGACCTCACCCTTTGCTAAGCACTGTTCATCCTTCTTTGTTTGCTTTCGCCAAGGCTTTGGAAGTGCATAGTTTTTGATAAATAAAAAGAAATATATATATATATATATATAATTTTTAAACTTCAAACCTGGGGAAGGAGAGAAAATGTAATCATATTTCAATCTTCTCCAGTGCCTCCACTCTTTAAAGTGAATTTATGTTCCATAAAGGAAATAGGTTAAATAGAAAAAAAAAAAATCTAAAACTCATTTCAGAGGCTGGAAGTTATATATCCCTTCTTCTGAAAGGTAGTTCCTATTTCTACTTCACTTCTAAGAGGTGAAGATGAACGGCTTCAGGTTTCCTTTTCTCAAATATGGTATTGAGAATTGCATCTTCCACATGTGGCTTTTGAATGAACCTGTGATTTGTCCCTCATTGATTTGAGCCCCAAAGCCCTACCACTGAAGTTACAGGCCTCTTGTGCTTTCCCAACAAGTACACTAAATCATATAAACTTCCTATTTAATAAAAAAAAAAAAAACCTAAAGACCAGAGTGCAGAGATGACTTTTTTTTTTGTAGTCACCATCAGAAATATAGAACCTTTTAATGTGAAAACAGACACACAAAATGTATGTGTGTGTATTTCTTAGTTTACAACTGAGATAATAAATAGATATCTTCCTGCCAACTCTGACCCATTAGTACAGTGACTACTAGAACCACTTGTGAGGCCACACATCCAGGCCTAGCAGGAAAAACTCCTACGATTGATTGCTAATGTCTGCGATGGTCACAGAAGCAGTAGTGATAGAATATGTTTTGAGTATTTGTTCATTAATACAGCAAGACTCTGATTCAAAATAAATAAGATCAAAGTCCAAAATTTGTTAAAGGGAGATAGGAGAGAAAATGGCAGAAAAGTAGACTTGTCACATACTGTCACTGGACAAAACCCACAGCTGGCTCCCTTTCTACAGTAACAACCTCCTTGCCCTGCCACTTCACTATTCTGGCCCTCCAAACATTTAGGGCTTTGAGGGACTTCTAAAATCCTAAGAGAGGAGTAACTGCTTAAGTTCTTTCTGTTGGCTTGACTGTCCTCAGTTCAGCCTTAGTTATCAGCTATCACCTTAATTACCGCTAACACAGTGATTCTCAAACTTTGCTACACATTATAATTATCTGGGAAGATTTCCGATCTCTCAACACCCGGGTTACAACCTAATTAGATGAGAATGATTGGGAATGGGAGTCAGGCATGGATAGTTTTTTTAAGATCCTCAGGTGATTTTAATGTGCGGCTAAGTTTAGGAACAAACATCTACATAAGCAGAAGTAGAGATGGTGCCCCAAAACATAGAAGTAACAAAGGGTAGAAGCACCACAACCAAAAGTTCTGGTTTGTAACCCTGTAGAGGGGTCCCCAATTCTGGCAGGGTCCATGAAGGGCCCTCATTGAACATCTAAAGATTTCTCAGCACTCATATAAGAAAGCAGCACTTAAAAAGGGACTCCCAAAACAACGGAATGTCTTTATAAAAAATTGTTTTTTTATTCTTACATATTTAAACTTCAGTCACCTTCAAAGTACTCACTGTTCGAGATGCTTTTACCACTGCTCAAAATAGTTTTTAAACTTGTCAATGTTGATGCCTTTTAGTGCTTCTGCCATTTTTTGTTTCATTTCTCTCACATCAGTAAAATGTTTCTCTTTGAGGACTTTTGCATAGAGATGGGTCACTCAGGGTGAGATTGGGTGAACAGGGAGGATGGGGCATAGGGGGCAGGCATGCTGTTTTTCGGTCAAAAACTGTTGAACACTCAGCACGGTGTGGGCAGGTATGCTTGTAAGTCACCCATCAAGAAATGGGCAAAAACATTGAAAAAACTCTTTAAAAAAAAGTGCACTGAAGCCAAACGCAGCCTCTCAAAACAATGCTACCTAGTACACTGATGCCAATGGGATCCTAGAACACTTACCCAGCAAGGAAAGCCTGTACTGCCCACACTCCAAAAGATAATTCTGGGGTTTTTTTTTTTTTTTTTGGATCCCCTCCTCATATGCGGCCCCCTTTTTTATGCAGTGGGAAGTCTCTAGCTTTTAAGAGGTGGAAGAAATTTCAAATACAAACAGATCTACACAGTTTTGATAAACTCAGGAATGACAAGTACACTTGTTATTAGAATCATGGGATATCCAAGCTGGGACAAAAGCAAGACACTATAATCAACCCACTCATATTATGGATGGAGAAAGTGGGACCTAGAGAGAGAAAAGCATTTATGGCCACTCACTAAATTAATGGTGGTTCCAGAACTTTATACACGGTCTTCAAACCCATGACCCACTGTTGATTTCACTGTCCCCCACAGTCACTCTGCCTTTTCTTTGCATTTTAACATGTCCAGATGGAACTAGTCATTCCTATAACCCATAACCCAGACTTCGCCAACTCCCAGGGGTCTTGCTCAAAATTGTGGTGGTCATCTTTGGTTTCTCCATGCCCATCCCTCCCAGAGTCAACTCATCAACAGATCCCTTAGAGTCTGCTTCCAAAGTAACCATCAATCTGTCCACACCTTGCCATTTTCAGAGTCATCACTCTTATTCTAAGCCCCTCAGCTTTTGTTTGAATCATTGTTACAGCAGTTTAGCTGGGCTCCTGGCTTTCCCCATCAGGCCCATTCTCCACACAGCAGCTCAATTTGCATTCTTAAAATGCAAATCAGATCACGGTGCTCCCTTGCTTAGAAAACATTTCAAAGGGTTTCTATTGCACTTAATGAAATTTCTTTTTTTTTTTACAAGTTGTAAAACTTCTCATTGCTTTTCTTTTTTTAAATTAATTAATTTATTTATTATAAAGATGTGGGGTACAATTCAGGGTTAGGCATATAAACATTGATCATGTAGGTACCAAGTTGATGAGGTATACCCCTCCCTCGCCAAGCAGCTTCCCTCAACTGCCAGTCCCACCCTGCCTCCCCTGACAATTTTCCACGACTGTCAGTTGCTTTCTTTTAGTATTATAACTGTTCAAGGTCACCATATGAGTGAGAACATATGGTACTCAGTTCTTTGTTTCTGTGATAAATAGCAAAGACATGAAACCAACCATGTTGCCCATTGAAGCTGGGCTGGATAAACTTAATGAAATTTCAACTCCTTCCTGGGACCTAAAGGCTCTGAAAGGTCTGGGCTCTGCCTCTCTCTTACCTCGGCTAAGACCTCACTCTGGCTACTTAGCTTTAGTAACGCCATTTTCCTTGAATTCTCTTGATGTTTCCTGCCTGAAATACTGCCCTCTTCCCACCCACAATTCTTCCTCTTGACCCTTCTCTCTCTTTCCCTGCCCTAAATTAGACTCTCCCTTATGCCTCATCTTGGTCCTTTTTAATTTTGTAATATTTAATATTACCTATAATTATTCCATATATACATTGGTTTGTTTTCTTTCTTATTTTTCTCCTCCGCTAGAATATAGGCAAAAAGGCAAAAAGAAAAAAAAAAACTAGCTTATCATTTGTTATATTTATTGTTGGCATCTAGCAGAATTACCTGCTCACTAAAGAACTGCAGAAAGAGAGAAAAAGAGGGAGGAGAAGGAAGGGAGAGAGAGAAAGAGAAAGAAAGAGAAGGAAGGAAGGAAGAAAAGGAGGGAGGGAGGGAGGGAAAAAAAGGAAATGACATTATCATGACTTAAGTTGTCTTCTTGGAAGCTTCAGGACAAGATTGGATAAATGGTCAAGCCAGGACAAGAATCCAGGTCTCCTGATAACAGTGCTAGCGATCTTTCCTCATCTATGCTACTGCTGAAGGACAGTATGGATACTTCCACAGAATCTCTTGGTGCCCCCATGGAGATAGAGGCCAGTGCCATGACAAAATTCAAACTGTTTTTTTACGAAGGACACAAAGAACAGTTTCAACAGCTCTGACTACAGAAAGCTGCAAGCTAAAGATGAACAGGTACTGGCTTTTGTTTCAGTTCTGGCTCTGCCATTTCTTGTATAATCTGTCTGAGCCTCAAGTTCCTCATCTGTCAAACGAGGACAATAAGCCTGTGATATTATTAGGCTAATAGTAAGGAATAAATTAAATAGTGAGTGGAAAGAGTATTAGTAGACTTTCCCAGTACTGTCTGTGCATATCAGAACCACAAATATTGTTGTTGGTACTATCAGCTTTATGATTTATAAAACATAAAGCCCTTCCCTTCGTCTCTTCTTCTCTGCTCTAAGTTCTGTTTCTCCTTTATGTAATAACAATGATTATGATGAGAATAAAGAGGAGAAAGGGAAAAAAAAAGGAGAAGAAAAGGGGCAGGTGGAGAGAAAGAAGGAGAGGGAGGATAGTCGCCATTAGCTGATAATCTTCTATATGCCATACTTTTAAAATGATTATTTTTAGAGTTAAGGTCTCACTCTGTCACCCAGATTGGAGCGCAGTGGCACAATCCTAGCTCACTGCAGCCTCAAACTCCTGGGCTTAAGTGATCCTCCCACCTCAGCCTCCCAAGCGGCACCTGCATTCCCTGGGACTATACAGGTGCATACCACCACACCTGGCAAATTTTTAAAATTTTTTTCTTTTTGATAGAGACAGGGTCTTACTATGTTGGCCAGGCTGCTCTCAAATCCTTCATCCCAGGCAATCCTCCTGCTTCAGCCTCCCAAAGTGTTGAGATTACAGGCATGAGCCACTGCACCTCGCCCTATACACTAGACTCTTTCTAGATAGTAATTCTAGTCTTCACCAACTCTACGTGAGATATTATGATTCTCATCTTACGGATGAGAAAACCAAGGTTCAGACGTAGGTTCAGTAAATTTCCTCCCAAAGCACAGGAAGTAAATGGCAAGCTGGGACTAAGATTCAGGTTCACTTGACTCCAAAGGCCCTGCTTTTGTGTTCACACCAGGCCATCTCCCTGGATTCATGGAAAAAGTATCCAGCAGGAATAAAGAGCAAAAGCAAGTCACACCAATACTCAGGCTGCAGCTACATTCACCACAGGCTGCTAGTGACTGTAAGAAATAATTTTAGACAAAAAGAAGGCTGGGAGAATTGCACCTGTTTGCCAATGGTCACAAATCTGGCCATGTTTACCCAATTTTTTTTAACTGTGGTAAAATACAAAAATTTGTCATTTTCACCATTTTAAAGTATACAATTCTGTGGCATTAGTTCATTTACAATGTTGTGCAACCAGCACCACTATCTTGTTTAAAAAAAAAATTTCATCACCCCAAAAGAAGAGCCCATAGGCCCCCGTAAAGCAGTTACTTCTCACCCTGCCCCACCCCCCCATCCTCTGGCAATCTCTAATCTTCTCTCTGTCTCTATGGATTTATGTAAACTCTCTTAGTCCCTTCTAGTTTAATGTGCTAAGACAAGACCCTTGAAGGATTGTCATTTCAGAAAACAGTAGCTACCTTTCTGCTCAAGGTTCTGCTACAGCATTTTTACCCTGGTCCCCAGGGAGCTACCTGCTAATTACCTAATTGAAGGGCACGGGAGCTGGTGAAGAGTCAGCTCCTTCCCCGGGGGAGTCATTGCACCAGCAATTGAAGATGCCTCAGAACATTAATGCCCATTAGAAGCTGTCCAGACCTCTAGGGACAAGCCAGCATTTCAGAAAGAGAGCTAGGACGGACCTTGGGATGCAGTGCAACACACCGACAGTTTGGAGGTGGACAGAGTTGAAGTGAATCCTGGCTTCTTCACACCTTAGTTATGCCACCTGGATCAAGTCCCCCCACCTTCCCTGTTTCTAAAAATGTGAAACTGGTATGGTCAAACCTACCTCTCTGGGGTTTGGGGGAGGTTAGAGAGAGATTAAATGAGACACTTAACAAGTGTTTACTATTACTTTAATTCTTGGATACCTGTCAACACAGGAAGAAATTATCTCCACTGTACATGATCTGAAAATTAAGAAAAATGATGAGGATCTACCTGTATCATATGGAGAAACAGACAAGTATTATGTTGCCTCTACTGAAATAAAAACAAATTTAGTACATTTTAAGACAAGTCTTGGCTCCACTCCTTTATGTGGTCATAGTTTAGGGTCAGAAACCAGGGTTCCTTGGCCAGTATATTTTCAACCCCTTAAGATTTTCATTTGCCTTTCTTTCTTTATTTTGGAAAAAATAATATCAAACACTAGTATTGCCTTTATTACAACTTTCAACTTACTTTACCATGCACCATTTTACAAGGTGGAGAAATTATTAAAAACAACCCGTGATCCAGACGCTGTGCCAGGTTTAGTTCAAGAGACACTTTTTTGCATGCTAGGCACCATTCTGAGTACTGAGGTTAAAAGATCAATAAAACAAGAATAACTTAATCAGAAAGTCTTGATTTCAAATCCTAACTACACTAATAGCATGACTTTGAACAAGAGTGACTTCATCAAAGCTCAGCTTGCTCACCTCTATAATAGAGATTATCTAACTGCATAGGTTATGGTGAGGATGAACTGAGATCATCTATACAGAGTATTTGGCACAGTGCACCAAGTAAGCGCTCAATAAGTGTGAGCTATTAAAATTATAGCATATAAGGAGCAAACAATTGCTAATAATAATTTTTAATAATAAGGAGATGAGTTCTGTTGGATAATATCTGTGGGACCCCGAGTCAGGATCATATTCCGAAGGAGGTGATATCTTACTGGATGAATACAAATTAGCCACATGGAGAAAGAAGGTCACTCCTGGAGGAGTGAACAGCATAAGCAGATGCAGGAGGAAAGGGAGCAGTGCCCTGAGTGACAGGAGCCATGAGCAGAATGCAGCCAGGGAGTGAGCGGTAGGTGAGGCAGAGCCTGGTGAGGGCGGGCTCTGGGCTCTGAGGGCCATACTAGGATTTGGCCTATATCCTGAGGGCAGTGAAGATCCACAGAAAGGTTTTAAGCACGGCAGTGACTGCTCTGCTCTGCATTTTAGAAAGACCCCTCTGGCAGTTGCATGCAGGAAGAATTTAAGAAAGAATTCAGGAAGCAGGGAGACCAATTAGGAAGCTGTGGGAAAAGTTAAGATGAGAGATTATGGCAAACTGAACTAAGGCAATGGTAGCAGAGACAGAGAGAAATAAATAAAAATATTTAGGGCTGGGCACAGTGGCTCACACCTGTAATCCCAGCACTTTGGGAGGCCATGGGGAGGATTGCTTTAGCCCAGGAGTTTGAGAACAGCCTAGGCAATATAGTGAGACCCCATCTCTACCAGAAGGAAGGAAGGAAGGAAGGAAGGAAGAAGGGAAGGAGGGAATAAATTATCCAGGCATGGTGGCACACAGCTGTAGTCCCAGCTACTCAGGAGACTGAGGTGGGAGGATCACTTGAGCCCAGGAGGTGGAGGCTGCAGTGAGTTATGATCGCATCACTGCACTCCAGCCTGGGTGACAGAGTGAGTTCCCAACTCAAATATATATATTTAAAGATAATTTGCAAAGATGTGGAGGTTGATTGGATTAGAGGTTGGAGGAGAGTTTTCCTGAAGTTTTGGGCCGGGTATCTCAGCATACGGTAGAGCCCTTCACTCTAACAGGAAACACTAGAGGTGAAGGTTTCAGGGGGAGGGTGAATAGATCTCTTTATTTATCAAATAAAAGGTGTCACATGGTGGGGGTGACTAGCCCTGAGATGTGTTTCTCAGATCCCCAACAAGAATGAAGTCTTCAGCAGTCTATCCTTTGAGAAGATTTCTTCCACTGAAGATACATGCCCTGCCTCCACGCAGTGTCTGGTGGGAATAAAGGCTGCCTCACTCAGGCCAACTCAGGACAACTCTGAGGGGTCATCGTAGCTGCAGAGCTCCCTGGGCTCCTGCATCTCCCTCTTCCCCACCTGCTTCTGTTCCTTTCCTTTTCCATATGTGGATCCCAAAAGTTCTCCCTCCCATACGATGTCCACTTGTATACCAAATCCTGAATTGTACCCCACATCTTTAAAATTTAAAAAAAAAAATTCCCCCTCCCAAATGAACCTCCTGCCTGCTAATCTCCCCTTCAGAGTCTGTGCCCGGGGAACACAACCTGCACCACAGACAACAGCCCCTTCGCCCTGCACAACAGTCCTAGGGAGGGTGTAAAATAAAGGGAACGGTCTCTAGTTAACAGATGAGGAAAATGGGGATCAGTTGAGAAACTGGGTTCAAGGATACTTGGGTAAAATAAATGAGAATAATAATTCATCTATGTTCCACCCCATTTGGCCATCTGCTTTCTTTGTTGTGCCTTTGAGCAAAATTTTTCAGCATGGCTGTACCAGAAAAACATCTAAGGAAGTTTTATTTAAGTACTGTAAACTAAAAATAAAATCCTAAGCCCTGCAACTGACTAACAGACCCCTCCATGCCAAGGGGACTCCAGAAAAACCTTAAAAACCAAGTTCTCAGTCATGATAAAATGAAAGGGCAGACATGCCCTCTGACCAGCATGTCTTAAAACAGAGATAATAAGATTGATGGAACAGACTCTTTCCCAAGACTAGAAACAAAATTTCCAGGAGTCACTCTTATTTGCCCAATTTTGGTCAGGTGGCTGACTGCTCTGAAACAATAGTGTCATAAGGATGAGGTAACAGTAATATACAGTTAATTAATTCTCCTGCAATGGTTTTGACTAGAGCAAGGAAGTAATGCAGGGATGGAAGCAGACAACTCCAAAGCTGCCTACTGCATCACCTCACCCCATCCATTGGACTTTATGTCTCCTTACTTCCATGTCTTACTTCCATGTCTCTTTACTTCCAAATCCTGATGGACTTGATTTGAGATTGTTCCTATTGGTGGTTTAACTTTTATATGCTCTTGACCCTGGAAAGACTAAAAAGGAGAGAAAGCCAATTGGGATCAATAACATAAAATCCAGCCAGGTGTGGTGGCGTGTACCTGTAGTCTGAGCTACTCAGAAGCTGAGGTGGAAGGATCTCTTGAGTACAGGAGGTTGCGGTGAGCTAGGACTGCATCACTGCACTCCAACCTGGGTGACAGAGCAAGATTCCGTCTCTAAACATATAATATCAACATATAATATCAAATAAAATTTATATAATAAAATACTAAGAATATAAAATCAGAAAAGTCTATGGTAATAGCGATAGAGGAAAAGGCTCCCAGAGGGCCTCTTTCTCAAATTCTCCCATTTTTTGTTTCATTTGGGAAAGCTGGAACAAGGATGCTTAAGACTTTTGAAGGGGCCAGGCTCGGTGGCTCAGCCTGTAATCTCGCGCTTTGGGAGGCCGAAGTGAGTGAATTGCCTGAGCCCGCAAATTCGAGACCCGCCGAGGCAACTTGGCGAGACCTCATCTCTACAATAAATCAAAAAATCAGCCGGGCATGGTAGCTTGTGCCTGTAATTCCGGCTACTCAGAAGGCTGAGGCGGAAGAATCGCCGGAGCCCATCAGGTCGAGGCTGCGGTGGCCGGG
>CAUYQG010133478.1:0-10718 GCA_963574415.1 Tarsius wallacei
CAGGTCTCACCAAGTTGCCCAGGCTGGTCTTGAAATCCCCAGGCTCCCCCTTCACCCCCCCAGCGCGGGCCATCCCCTTGCCTCGGCCTCCCAAAGTGCTGGGATTACAGGCTTAAGCCACTGCACCCAGCTTCAAAAGGCATTTTAATAGAAGAAAAGGGCCTGGCACAGTAGCTCATGCCTCTAATTGCAGCACTTTAAGAGGCTACGGCAGGAAGATCGCTTGAGGCCAGGAGTTCAAGACCAGCCTGGGCAACATAATGAGACATAGCGAGCTTAATAAAAGTAAACCAGGATCAGTGTAAATAAACGAACCATGCAACTTATCCTATCTCTTGGGAACATGCCAACAACTGCAGGTGATTGTGACTCATACTGATTTTGAGAGTTGAAGGAAAAAGACAAAAGGGCTATGGTGCAAAGTAATAATGGAGACTGTGCAAAATAAAATCTCTACAAAATAAATAATCAATAAAATAAGTCAGGCGTGGTGGCAGAGCCTGTAGTCCTAGCCACTCAGGAGGCTGAGGTAGGAGGATTGCTTCAACCCAGGACTTTGAGGCCATAGTGAGCTATGATTGTGCCACCACATTTCAGCCTGGGTGACAGACCCTGTCTCTTAAAAAAGCATACATATGCATACGTGTACATATCTATACATGTAGAAATATATACTTACATGTATAAATACTTACATGTACTTAACGTGTATACATGGAGCCTTCAGAATGAAGACCCAACTACCCAATGGCGCACAAAATCTTATATATCAACTTGAGGAAAGAATGTGGGCTTAGAGAAAGGCCAAAAACCCCTTTGGGGGTCTTGTTATGTAGATGAACCTCAGCAGCCTTCAGAGAGAATCATGGTAAACGTTTCTTTCAGATCGTTAAGGTGTCAGATTCAGTTCATCTTTCTTAGATCCAACAAGGGAAGGCCTGGCTTCGTTAATGCAGGTTCTCTATAGACGCAAATTCCCCCGCCACAAAAGACAGCTTTGCAGAGCCACTTAGGTTTGCTGGTGTTCAGACAGCCGTCTCAAAATGCGTCAAAGAAATATATTTTGGGGTGAAATATTTTTATTTCCTTCACAGGATGCACCTTCACACTGTTGCACAAGGCACGGTCTCCATTATTATTTTGTACTCGTCAGAGCTCTAGTCTTTTTCCTTCAGTTCTCAAAATCAGTATGAGTCATAATCACCTGCATTTGGCATGTTCTCCAGAAACAGGATACTCTGCACAGTTAGTTTATTTACACTGATCCTGGCTTACTTTTATTAAACTGATTGCACCCAGGCCAATGATCAGAGGTAGACGGGAAATACATCAACTCATAATTATAAACATCCCCATATTAAGTGAAAGGACAAGGGAATGAAAACTTTAATTCTATTTCCCTGCCTGCTTTCTCCACTTGACCCATTTAGACACATGAGATGAATGATATTTCCAAACACTAAGTTAGTGTTATAACACTAATTAAAATCTATATATACCAGACTTCAAGCTTGAGAGCATGTATTATTCAGATTATCTCCTTTCTCAAAAGGAAAAACTCCCTCACAAAACAAAAGTTAAAGGACATTTGTTTTTCCTGCTTAGAAATTCACTTTTCTCATGGAGAACCAGTCTTGTCAAAATCAGGGAGCTTCCTGGCTGGCTATAAAGTCTGAGGACTAGTGCACCTTCGTTACTCTGGCAGCAAGGTTGGTGAGAATTCAACTGGTCGACTGGTAGGAGTAGTGGGGTCCTCAGGCATTTTAAAAAGGAATTTTTTTAAAAATATGGAA
This sequence comes from Tarsius wallacei, assembly GCA_963574415.1. Taxonomy (NCBI): domain Eukaryota; kingdom Metazoa; phylum Chordata; class Mammalia; order Primates; family Tarsiidae; genus Tarsius; species Tarsius wallacei. Next base: position 1,794 of record CAUYQG010133478.1, read on the forward strand.
TGCTTCACAAATTTGCATGTTTAAAAAGGAAATTTCTAAAAAGTAAAAAAAAAAAGAGAGAGAGAAAGAAATTCATTTTTCTGATAAGTTATACTCTTTTTGCTAAAAAACTACCAAAAAACTAAAGTTAGAAAATTTCCCTGGAAAACAAACATTAACTAAAAATACTAAGAGTTTGCATACCCTGAATATGACAAAACAATAAATATTTATGGTCTGTATTTAAGGAATTCAGATTGACAAATTAGCTACAATTCACTAACATGGATATATCCTTGACAAATTACATTGGAATTTCCTGCTAAAATATGGAATCTCAGCCGGGCACGATGGCCATCATTCCCAACACTTTGGGAAGCCAAGGTGTGAGGACTGCTTGAGACCATGGGTTCGAGACCAGCCTGAGCAACTTGGCAAGACCTCATCTCTTCTACAATACATTTTTTAAAAAATTACAGGCATGTGCCAGTAGTTCCAGCTACTTGCGAGGCTGAGGCGGAAAGATACTCTGAGCCCAGTAGGTCGAGGCTGCTGTGGCCATGAGCGTGCCACTGCACTCGAGCCTGGGTAGAAGAGTGAGACTCCAACTCAGAAAACAAAAAAAGAAATCGCCTGTTAAAATATGGATACTTCAAAATGTCTAATGCCAAGAGTAAATCAAGTGGCCACTTCGCAATTTAAAGTTAAATAATCGGGCCGGACTCGGTGGCTCAGCCTGTAATCCCAGCGCTTTGGGAGGCCGAGGTGAGTGGATTGCCGGAACCCACAGGTTCGAGACCCGCCCAAGCAACTTGGCAAGACCTCGTCTCTATAGTAAATCAAAAATTAGCTGAGTGTGGTAGCGGGCGCCTGTAGTCCCGGCTACTTGGAAGGCTGAGACAGAAGGATCGCTGGAGCACTGCAGGTCGAGGCTGCAGTGGCCAGGAAGGTGCCACTGCACTCGAGTCTGGGCGACAAAGTGAGACTTCAACTCAAATAAGTAAATAAATAAATAAATAAAGTTAAATAACAGACTTTTAAGAAACATTTTTAATTCATTCATATTTCTGTCATTTATGCAAGGTAAGGAGGCAGGTGTCTTGACTTTTCTGACACCAAATGTACTAACTAATTCCAGTGATGTTAAACATTTCCATAAGACGTAATGCTGAACCCTAAAACAAATATGGATGACCCGGCCAAAAGGCTAAAACACACTATCATGGCCAAAAAATGAGAAGCACAAAGGAAAAAAATGTAGATCTACTACAGACCAAGGGAGGAGAAAGGGTAGTAATGAAGACAAATGCTCCCCAATCAGCCAAAAGTAAAAATGAAAAAGATCAAAGTACATAGGCCTTTGGGTGGAAGTAAAGACCCAGGAGATAAAATGCAGGAAGACTGTTCAACCAAGAAAATTAGAGAAAAAGGAAAAGGGTCATTTTGCCTACCAGTCCTTTTCTGCTCCTCACTTCTGTTTCTTTCTTTTTTTTTTTTTTAATTACTATCCCTCAGATTTCTTTCTCTCCTTAATTTTCTTCACTGAAAAGCTGTTCTCTTTTCTCCCCTTCCTCCCTCCCAATGCTTAGACCATCCCCCTTTGCCCTTGTTCTTAACTGGCTGGAAGGTTCAAGAGAGGCTTCCAACCCGCTGGCAGTGACGGATGGCTGGCAGAAGCACACAATGGCGTGTCACCAGCCTGCAGCTGGCTTTCCAAAGAAAGAACCAAAGCCCAAGTCTGACTTGAGGGGGGCTGATTTAATTAAGGTTATAGCGAAGGGCAGAACTGTCTGTGGGCTCCATTCTCTGCAGAGAGCCAGGGACAAGGTTTTAAAATACCTCTCAGGAAGAAAGAGCCAAGAAAGTCATGTTGGCAAAATGTTGAAAGGTGAGAAAAAAAAAAGACAACAGAGATGTGTTTGAAAAACAAGCAGCAGCACACCAAAAGTTTGTGATCTAGGGACATATTGACACCAACGTGTAACAATACTAGGAAACATATAATGAGTATGTTTTGACATGTTTTTCAAATTAAGAAATATTCTAGATGAATGATGATATGCCCAGACTTAAATGATCCAAGACTACTCAATCTAGCACCAAAGCAAAGTTTCTATCAATGGCAGGGCCAAGACCAGAATCCACGTGTACCATTCCTTTTAACTATAATGCATAGGCTATTCGTAACTTTTTTTTTTTGAGTAGGAGTCTCACTTTGTCACGCAGGCTGGTGTGCAGTGGCACACTCATAACCACCGCAGCCTCAGCCTGCTGGGCTCAGGTTATCCTTCCACCTCAGCCTTCCAAGTAGCTGGACCTATAGGCTTCTACAACCACGCCCAGCTAATTTTTTGATTTATTGTAGAGATGAGGTCTCACCAAGTTGCCCAGGCTGGTCTCAAACCCCTGGGCTCAGGCAATCCTCTTGCCTCAGCCTCCCAAAGTGCAGGGATTACAGGCTTGAGTCACCACGCACAGCCTCTTAATATAACTTTAACCACTGGAAATAAAGCCTTGCCAAATAGGGAACAAGTTCAGCCTTGAGTATTCTTATGAGACAAGGACTCTGTTAGACAATAAGGATCTCATGGTGCCAAAAATAAACATGGTTTCCACCTTCAGGGAGCTCAAAGCCCAGCATCTGGGGGAGGAAGAGGAGGAAAATGACACAAGCAAAAAAGAAAGGGAAATGTTGGGACAGAGAAACTGGGCTGGTGGGTCTGAGGAGGTGACTGCTTGAGTTTATTAAATCCCTATGAATGGAAGAGTTTAAATTTTCTGAGTGCCCTAGTGAATTTACTTACCCATATGTGCACTTTTATACTACGACTGAGAGCTTCCTCACTTTTGAGTGTATAAACTAGAATCTAGCACTGAACTCTGCCACTAAAATGATCACACACTGTCCAACAGTGACCAATATGGAGGTGGGGGAAACAGACTGAAAAAGTCTCCCATGTTCTTTGGAAGGCTAGCAGGCAGAGTATCACCTGCAGGTGAGTTGCAGGCCAGAACACAAAACAGTTATAGTCCCTCTCCTCCTAGGGTGTGTGGATCCTAGGCCAAACAAAGGAAGCATATTATATTTTCTCAACAGTTTCCTCACCTATCAAGACACAAGGGTACCACAGAGTCAGAAGTCAGGACCTCCAATGAACAGGCAATTACTCAGCACTGAGTAGTAGCTGGACTTTGCACAGACAAACAGGGAAAGAAAAGGGTTAGCAAGCCAAGCACTTTGGCATGTGCCTACAGTCTCAGCTACTCAGGAAGCTGAGGCAAGAAGATCACTTGAACCCAGCAGTTCGAGGCTATAGTGTGCTACAGTCACACCTATAAATAGCTTCTGCACTCTAGCCTGGGCAACATAACGAGACCCCCATATGTTAAAAAAAAAAAAAAAAATACAGCTAGCAGCAGCAGGACAGGCAAACATAGACTGTGTGAGAAGCTCAAGTGCCACCAGCACAGACAGGAAGCAAGAAGTACTTGAAGGTTAAAGCCAAGCTCAGACAACATGGCAACCAGACAGCTGGGAAAAGTTATCCACTAGCTGACCCTGCCTGCATTGGGAAAGGTGGCTATACAGTAAGGGCAGGAAGTACCTAAATCATCACAGGCACTCAGGAAAGCAGCAATTGTCATTAGTCAAAAGACGTCACTAACTGTTGAAAATACTATTCAAGCTGGGCTCGGTGGCTCAGCCTGTAATCCCGCGCCTTGGGAGGCTGAGGTGAGTGGATTGCCTGAGCCCGTGGGTTCAAGACCCGCCTGGGCAACTTGGTGAGACCTCATCTCTACAATAAATCAAAAAATTAGCCGGGCGTGGTAGCGCGCGGCTGTAGTTCCAGCTACTTGGAAGGCTGAGGAGGAAGGATCGCCAGAGCCCAGCAGGTCGAGGCTGCGGTGGCCGGGAGCGGCCACTGCACTCCAGTCTGGGTGACGGAGTGAGACTCCAACTCAAAAAAAAAAAAAAAGAAAAATACTATTAATTCCTCATCTGGCCTTTTGAGCAATACCTTCAAACACATCCTATTTCCTGTCAAATTGCAAGTTTCTCAGCATGAGTAGCACTTAATGTTTGGATAAGCCATAGGGTAGCTGGGGAATGGCGATCAATAAGTACCTACTGAGCAATTAAAGCCACCTATCAGCCGGGCTCGGTGGCTCAGCTTGTAATCCCAGCGCTTTGGGAGGCTGAAGTGAGTGGACTGCCTGAGCCCACGGGTTCAAGACCCGCCTGGGCAACTGGGTGAGACCTCATCTCTACAATAAATCAAAAACTAGCTGGACATGGTAGTGCGCACCTGTAGTTCCAGCTACTTGGAAGGCTGAGACGGAAGGATCGCTGGAGCCCAGCGGGTCGAGGCTGCGGTGGCCGGGAGTGGCCACTGCACTCCAGTCTGGGCGACAGAGTGAGACTCCAACTCAAAAAAAAAAAAAGCTACCTATTGTTCATTAATGAAGCATAATACTTTTTAAATGCTTATATGAAATTGATTTTAAGGCTGGTCATGTGGCTCATGCCTGTAATCCTAGCACTTTGGGAGACCAAGACAAGAGGATTGCTTGAGTCCAGGAGTTTGAGATCAGACTCAGCAACATGGTGAGAACTTGTCTCTACAAGAACATTTAAAAATTAGCAAGTGTTGGTGGCACGTGCCTGTAACCCCAGCTACCTTGGAAGGCTGAGACGGAAGGACTGTCTGAGCCCAGCAAGTTGAGGCTACAGTAGCCATGATCATGCCACTGTACTCCAGCCCGGGTGACAAAGTGAGACTCCGACTTAAAAAATTTTTTTTTAAATTGACTTTATAGTGGCTACACAGGTGATATTAAAAAAAAAAAACAATGTTGGTCAGGCACAGTGGCTCATGCCTGTAATCCCAACACTTTGGGAAGCCGAGGCAGGAAGATCACTTGAGCCCAGGAGTTCAAGATCAGCCTAGACAACATAGGGAGAACTTGTTGCTACAAAAAATTATTTGGGCATGGCGGCATACACCTGTAGTCCCAGTTACATGGGGGGCTGTGGTAGGAAGATCACTGAGCCCAGGAGGTCAAGGCTGTGGTGAGCTGTGATTGTGCCAACTGCACTCCAGCATGGGTGATAAAGACCCTGACTCAAAAAAAAGCTATTTTGGGGCCCCCTCCCTTATCTTGGGGAGGTGAATCTTCTCTTTCTCTTTCTTTCTTGCTCTCATTTACTTTCTAAATAAACTTTGCTTGAAAACTTCCACACAAAAAAAGTTATATTTTTTAACCATGATTTTTTTTTTAAATCCATAATTCAGCCAGGCACAGTGGCTCATGTCTATAATCCCAGCACTTTGGGAGGTCAAGGTGAGAGGATTGCCTAAGCCCACAGGTTCAAGACCAGCCTGGGCAACTTGGTGAGACTTCATCTCTACAATAAATCAAAAAATTAGCCAGGGATGGTGGCACATGCCTATAGTTCTAGCTACTTGGAAGGCTGAAGCGGAAGGATTGCCTTAGCCCTGAAGGTCAAGGCTGCGGTGGCCATGAGCTGCCACTGGGCAACAGAGTGACACTCCAACTCAAAAAAGAAAAAAAAATCCATAATTCATTTTTCTCATTACTTCTGAAACAGGAAATCAGACATTTGTTCTTGTGCTAAACTAAATCTTTCCAGTCTCTAAAATGTTCATAATTAATTTTCCAAGTTCATCGTACATGAAAAAACTGATTCATTCTTTGGGGAAGTAAGTCACCATTAGCAGGGACCATTATGACAGCAGAAGGCTTGCAGTATCCAAAGTACAAGTCAATTAGGTAAGAGTCCCCCAGTTGATAATTATTTCACTCTCAAACCAGACTTTCTCAGACCTGTTCAAGACATAAAGTTTGTGGTAGATATTCATAAGTTTTAAGATATTTACAGGAAACTCAGAGTTAACGAGGTCAATTCCTTTCTCACAAGTTCAGTATGGATTGACTCAAATTGCATCTCTTGGCCAGGTATGGTAGGTTACACCTGTAATTCTGGCACTTTGGGAGGCCAAAGTGGGAGAACTGCTTGAGTCCAGGAGTTCGAGACGAGCCTGGGCAAAACATTGAGACTTTGTCTCTACAAAAAAAATCAAAAAATTAGCCAGGCATGGTGGCACAACACCTGTAGTCCCAGATACTCAGAAGGCTGAGGTGGAATGACTGCCTGAGCCCAGGAGGCCAACGCTGCAGTAAGCCGTGATCATGCCACTACACTCCAGCATGAGCAACAAAGTGATATCCTGACTCAAAAAAAAAAAAAAGCAACTCTTTCAGGCAACAGTGTCCCAATCATACTTCTAGCCAATGATAAAGCCATTTTTAAAATAAATTAAAGCTAAGAATGCCACAATCCCTCTCGGGCAAACTTCATATAATATAAAATCTCGTCAAATACTGCTGACCTTTTGCTTATTGTTCAAACTAGGATGGACTCCTGATACCACAAATGCAAGGTTTATCATTCGTCATCACATAATAAAAATAAATGTCTTGTTACAAATCTGGTTATAAGGTTAGTCTAATGATTTTAAAGCAGATATGCCTTCTAGATGAAAGGGCTGATTTATTAAGAGATAGTTATTCTGTGTTTTAAGACATACACAGCTTCCGAGTCTGTTTCCTTTTTTAAAAAAGACATTTTAATAAAGATTCTATGCCTCATTTATCTATGTATTGCTCACAACAACCAGCATAGTGCCTTGTACATCCTAGGAATGCAATGAAATATTTGCTGAACATAGTTCCTGGCAACCAACATTAAAGTCTTCCCAAAGCGAATACCAGGAAAACAAAAGAACATGCAAACATGACCCAGAGCCATAAGTTTGGGGGGTGGGGGGGAACCATGCAGGCATATTTCTAGTATCCTTTTATCCTATGATTCACAACACAAATCTGAACTGTGTTTTCAGGAACTTGTTTCTCTTAAAAAAATGCACACTTCTACAGTACTTTAAATTTTCATTCTGTTTATAGAAAATGCAAGTAAAGCTAACATTATTTTTACACTTAGTTCTTTATTTGACAGAAACTTATTTCAAGTAACATCATATCATGTGCCAGTCATATCGTGTGAAAAAGAAGATATATTAATAGTGTCTGCCTTAAACTTGAGTAAACTTACCTGCCTTAAACTTTGGGTTTCAAAGCCCAAAATGCAAATTATTTGACCATTAAAAAAATGAAATCGCTAACAAAGCCAAACGGGAATAAATAAAAATATATCAGAGAAAAAAAAAGTGTTGACTGGAAACAGGGACAAAGGAGTTCTTGTCCCTGCTTAACCATTAATTTACTGTATGACCTTACCTAATTATTTAGCCTCTCTGGGTCCCAAGTTCCTCATTTTAATATTATTTTTAAGGTCCCTTCAAACTACATGCTAAGATTCAGCATATGTAGCACTGTCTAGAAAACTGTTTTACATTCATACCATGCCCTTCCCCCTGAAAAAGGGCACATTTAACTTGATAGTTTTAAATATCTGAGTTTGGATTTCCATCTAAGGCAGTTTATTAAAATGTCAGATGAGCTTAAGTCCATTTCAAGTGGAGAACTAAAAAGTATTGCTTACAGATTCAAGTTTCGCCCCGACAGCAGCTGCTGCTATTGAGAGAATAGACTTTCTTTAACAATCCAGTTGAAAAGTATACCTTTCTACAAATGGAGAAAACTAGTAAGGGGGATTTTCATGGTCTCAAAAATGCAGATGTATAGCTTTTCTTTGTTTCCTTTTCCATATTCATCATGTTGGAAGAGAGGAAAGCAGAAGGGCCAGTTTGGCTTGAGGGGCAGACAGACAAGTACGGATGTTACGGTACAAACCCAGACAAGCCCCTCTCAATTGATGTACTATTCTAGACAACCCATTCTTCTAATTAATGCTCACCACCCAAACGAAATGAAAAGATTTCCTGTGGCTGGGATGGGAAGAAGCCTGGACAAGTGAGGAATATCATAGGACAATAGCTAGCCTAAAGTCTAACGACGCTCTCAAGATAGGATTCAGATCACTCCGGAAAAGGCCAATAAAATGGAAATCTGTGGCAGACACCAGTTTAATTAAACTGTAATTTATATCTAACTATTTAAAGTTTTTAAAAAAACACACACTTTGAAAGTTGCTTCAGCACTAGCTTGTATACTTATATAGTACGTTATTATATAAAGCAAATTTAATTAAGTTTAATGCTCAAAAACATTCCATAAAGCGTTCAAAAACTCATTTGCAGAGGAAGAAACAATGTTCACGAGATTAGGGGATTTGCCCAATAGCAAATGTTTAGCAATTGTCAGAGTCTTGTTTTAAACCCAAGTCTGACTTCAAATCCTCTAATCTTTACTCTGTTGATTTATTTATTATTTTTCGAGTCAAAGTCTCACTCTGTCGCTCCAGCTGGAGTGCAACGGCCCGCTCATGGCCACCGCAGCCTCAACTTGCTGGGCTCAGGCAAGCCTTCCACCTCAACCTTCCAAATAGCTGAACTACAGGCGTGTGCCACCATGCCGGGCTAATTTTTTTATTTATTGTAGAGACGAGGTCTCGCAAAGTTGCCCAGGCAAATCTCGAACCCTTGGACTCAGGCAATCCTCTCGTCTCTACCTCCCATAGTGCTGGGATTACAGGTGTGAGCCATCATGCCTGGCACTAATATTTACTTTAAAGTAGTACCTCTGACGCCAAATTTCAATTCCTACTATTTTATCCAATTTATTAAATTGTATTTCTCATAAAATTGCTCCCATATCCCAGTCCCAATCTGTCCCTCCTCTGGCTTCTTAAAGCAGCCTGTGCACAATTCTCCCAAATTCAATTTAGTGGACCTCCTAATTGTTAATCTCCTTGCATCCCTGGCTAGACTCATTTCTTCAACAGCAGAGAATGTATCTCAGTCACTTTTTTTTTTTTTTTTGAGTTTGAGTCTCACTCTGTCA
>CAUYQG010133480.1:0-12586 GCA_963574415.1 Tarsius wallacei
CGCGCTACCACACCTGGCTAATTTTTTTTGATTTTTCATAAAGATGAGGTCTTGCCAAGTTGCCCAGGCGAGTCTCGAACCCGTGGGCTCAGGCAATCCACTCACCTCAGCCTCCCAAAGCGTGGATTACAGGCTGAGCCACCGAGCCTGGCTTACTTTTATTTTTAAACATTACCCTTTTGCATTTTTCCTTTTACCTATAGGTTGAAACAAGAGAGAGAACTGATGTTAACTCAGCTGAGCCAGGGCCTGGCTGCAGAGCTGATGGAACTCATGGTGATGGAGTTCGTGAGGGAAACCTGTTCCCAGGAGTTGAAGTAAGTGGAACACTGGTGTCCTGCTGTGCCATGAGACATAGGAGTTTAGCTCAGCCCCAGACTGTCTCTAGCCTCACTGAGGACAGGCTATTGGAAATGTGTGTTATCAGTTTAAGCTACTTTGGCTTTGTGACTAAGTATATGTGACACAGTCCTCTGTGCTCCCATGGTTGACAGAATTTTATTATAAAAATTTCTTTTTATAATCTGAGGGCCAGCACTGCATGACCATAGTCAGCCATCTTCGATAGCCAGTGGCATTTGTCATGTAGTTGAGACGCTTTCTTTTATTCATTTATTTTTTGAGACATGGTCTCACTATGTTGACCAGACTTGCTTCAAACTCCTGGCCTCAAGACATTCTCCTCCTTGGCCTTCCAAAGCACTAAGATAACAGGCTTGAGCCACCACACCCAGCCATATTTGAGACACTTATGATTGCAAATGTCAGATATTGCTGATGAGAAGATTTTGCAGTTGTCTCAATGGTCCCTTAAAATTGAAAAATTCTGGCTCGGTGGCTCAGCCTGTAATCCTAGCACTTTGGGAGGCTAAGGCGAGTGGATTGCCTGAACCCACGGGTTTGAGACCAGCCGGGCAACTTGGCGAGAACCTCATTTCTACAATAAATAAAAAAAAAATTAGCCGGGCATGGTAGCGCACACCTGTAGTTCTCAGCTACTTGGCAGGCTGAGGTGGAAGGATCTCCAGAGTCCAGCAAGTTGAAGCTGAGGTGGCCATGAGTGTGCCACTGCCCTCCAGCCTGGGCGACGGAGTGAGACTCCAACTCAAAAAATAAAGTAAAATAAAATAAAATTATAAGTCAGGCATCGTGACACGTGCCTGTAGTCCCAGCTACTTGGGAAGCTAAGGCAGGAGAATCATTTGAGCCTAGGAGTTCAAGGCTGTCATGCGCTATGATTGCTCTTATGAATAACCACTGCATCCCAGCATAAGCAACATGGCAAGACCTCATCTCTACAGTAAGTCAAAAATATTAGTTGGGTGTGGTGGCACACGCCAGTGGTTCCAGCTGCTTGGAAGGCTGAAGTGGAAGCCTGAGTCCATCCAGCAGGTCGAGACTGTGGTGGCCGTGAGCGTGCCACTGCACTCTAGCCTGGGTGACAGAATGTGACTCCAACTCAGAAAAAAATAAAAATTAAAAATCCATGGACTCAGGCAATTCTTTCACCTCTACCTCCCAAAGTGCTGGGATTATAGGTGTGAGCCACCATGCTTACCCAATGTTTGTTTCTTAATTATTATAAGGGCCCCTATTGACCTATAATCTGGCACTCTGTACCACCTGGTTTTTTTTTTACCCTATCATTCTAGATGTCTTACTTTAAATAAAAAGAAGTATCTTTAAAGTTTATCTTGCAATGATGATATAATTACCTTTTGATAATAAAGACATAGACTCTTGCACTTTTAAAGCAAGCCCTCAGTGTGTATAGACCCTGGATGCAGTGTGTCTCATGCTGTTTCCTAGGAATGCAGTCGAGACAGACCAGAGGGTCCGTGTGGCCCGTTGCTGTGAGGATGTCTGTGCCCAACTAGTGGACTTGTTCCTCATAGAGGAAATTTTCCAGACTGCAAAGGAGACACTCCAGGAACTTCAGTGCTTCTGCAAATATTTACAGCGGTGAGTCTTGTGTTGTTACAGGTAAAATCCACACACATGGGGAAGAGTCTTTTACCAAATTAAAAATGCATGTGTCATCATTTCCTTTAGTCAGTAACAAAAGGATGAGAGAACATTTTATAGCAATTAATACTTATAGATTCTAATTATAGTGGACTCTTAATTGGATTATACTTGCGGAACAATTGATTACATACACTTTTACACACACGTAACATGTTTTTAGATGGTGCAAACTAAGGGATAAGTCATGAATTAGATTGGGGGCTGGTGGCTGTTCTGTATTTGAACAAGTATTTATAAGGTGCCTGCTGTTTGCCCACTGTGCTAGACAATGGGAGACCTGTGAAAAAGCCACATTCTGGCTTCATGTACCAACAAAAATGATTGCCTAGATATACACAGTGAAAACAAAGCAATTGATAGGCAAATACATATAGCATACAAATAGTGTATATTCATACTACATAGATTCTTTTGGACTTATATATATAGTAGTATAGCTCAAAGAAAAGAAGGAAAATAATGATCAAAACGCAGCATAGTGCTTACCTTTTGGAACAGGAGGGGATGCTGCTCATGGCTACCACTTCTCAACTGGAAGGAAGTATGGTGGGTAATTTACCATTAATAAGCTGGGGGGGGGCACACCTCATCAATAAGGGTACATGCATAATGAACATTTGTATACCTAACCCTGAATTGTACCCCACATCTTTAAAATAAAAAAATTAAATTAAAAAATTAAACTGGGCATATATGTGATACATATATTGTATTATTCATTTCATAATAAAATTTAAAATAAGTAGGCTGAGCATGGTGACTCATACCTGTAATCCCAGCACTTTGGGAGGCCGAGGCAGGAGGATTGCTTGAGCCCAGGAGTTTTAGACCTGCCTAGGCAACATAGCAAGGTGTCTTCTCTACAAAAAAATCAAAGTTAGGTAGCTAACTTTGATAATGGTGCTCACATGTAGTCCCAGCTACTTGGGAGACTGAGACAGAAGGATCACCTGAGCTGAGGAAATCGAGGTTGCAATGAGCTGTGGTTGTGCCAATGCACTACAGCCTGGGCAACAGATTGAGATCCCAACTCAAAAAATAAAATAAAATTTATAGTAATAGTATGCCTGACAATTGCAATAGTATAAACAATACAGTGAGAAGTGAACCTCCCTTCCATGACGTCCATTCTTCAAGCAGTAGATGTTTGTGTATCCATCCAGAAACTTTCTTTATTTTTTTTTTGAGTCGGAGTCTCACTCTGTCGCCTAGACTGGGGTGCAGTGGCCACTCCCGGCCACTGCAGCCTCGACCTGCGGGCTCCGGCGATCCTTCTGCCTCGGCCTTCCAAGTAGCTGGAACTACAGGCACGCGCTACCACACCCGGCTAATTTTTTTTGAATTATTGTAGAGATGAGGTCTCGCCAAGTTGTCCAGGCGGGTCTCAAACCTGCGGGCTCAGGTAATTCACTCACCTCGACCTCCCAAAGCGGGGGATTACAGGCTGAGCCACCGAGCCTGGCCCAGAAACTTTCTATTCTTACTTGTAGTTGTTAACACACAAATGGGAGTGTGTTCCCTACCTTGTTCTAGGCCTTTCTTTACTCCATTTGATGAAAGAAGGCTGTCAGGCTTTCCCTGTTATTGTCAGTGATGTTGAGGTATCATTATAAGAATGTATCCTAAATGACTTTTGCAGTCCTCTTCTGTTGTTGATGGACTTTCATGTGGTTTTCTCTCTTTAGCTATTAGAAAGAGTGCAACATCTATCATAGATACAAAGAAGAGAGTACCACATGTTCTTACTCATAAGCAGACCCTGAACATTTACCATAATACTATAAGACAGGGATTGGCAGTAGCAGGATACTGCCAGGGCGGGGCTGGGGACACAACATCAATAAGGGTACCTGATTTCAAGCCAGGCAAAGTGGGGACCAAAGGGAGACCCAAACTACCTGTACAATGTCCACTTGTATACCTAATCCTGAATTCTACCCCACATCTTTAAAATAAAATATTTAAAAAAGAAAGAGTGCTGCAGTGACCATCCTTGCACAATATTTTATGCATGTCTGTACATGTGCACATGTGTCTGAAGAGAATTTCTGTCAGTGGTGGTTGCTGGGTCAAGGGGTATACGTATATTAGATTTGTATTCATATTGCCAAACCAGACTCCAAAGATCATTCAGTATTAGCTCTTTTTTTTTTTTTTTTATGAGTTGGAGTCTCACTCTATCGCCCAGGCTAGAGTGCAGTGGCATGCTCACAGCCACTGCAGCCTCAACCCGCTGGGCTCAGGTGATCCTTCCATCTCAGCCTTTCAAGTAGCTGTAACCACAGGTGTGCACCACCGTGCCCAGCTAATTATTTGATTTATTGTAGAGAAGAGGTCTCACCAAGTTGCCCAAGCTGATCTTGAACCCCTGAGCTCAGGCAATTCTCTCTCCTCCACCTCCCAAAGTGCTGGGATTACAGGTGTGAGCTACCACGCCCAGCTTGTATTAGCTCTTAAATTCAGTAGATTCATTGCTCACCACAGTGATATCCTTTGATATCATTCCTTCCAATGCCTGAGTTTTAATTTCATTCATTTCTCAGTTTGAAAACTTGCTGGAAAATACCTAAATATGCTGCCAAAAAACACGTTACCCTGTGTTATGTTGCTGGCATGCGTTTTTGTGTTTTTCTCCTAGCATGTTTTTGTTTTTTTCTCCTGGGACACACTTTGAAAAACTCGTAGTGATAACATATTGGTGTATCCCCTAGGTGGAGAGAAGCTGTTGCAGCCCGGAAGAAACTGAGGCGCCAGATGCGGGCTTTCCCTGCAGCACCCTGCTGTGTGGATGTAAATGACCGGCTGAGGGCTCTGGCACCCAGCGCACAATGCCCCATTGCTGAGGAAAACCTGGCCAAGGGCCTTCTGGACTTGGGCCACGCAGGGAAAGTAGGCATTTCCTGTACCAGGTCAGTACTCAGCTGCTGCTTGTCTTCTCAGGCCTTTTCTGCCCCCAGGTTGCCCTACTAGGAGCTGAATTAATGTGTGTATTTGGAGTGCGAAGATAAGTGAAGTTAGGAAATGAGGACAGGTGCAGGATTGCATTTTGAAGGTTGTTCCCCACAGTTGTGTGACTTGCTCTGCCAGGGAAACAGCTCTGATTTCACAGGGCTCTCACCTTGAAAGACTCAGCGTTCTTGTAAAAGAATCTGACTTGGAATCACCTGTTCTTCTCCTGGTCCTCCTGTTCAAGTATTGGGTTGATGCATAAGTTTGTAGCATTTTTGCTTGTCCATGGAATGCAAATGTCACACGATGGTTGACTTATCACAGTTCATCACATTTGCCAATTCTTGGGTTGACTGACGTGGGTCATGGATTAAAGTGTTTAAATGGTCCTCATCAAAGCTTGATAGTCTTCCTGAACATGGAGAATCACTCAGGTCAAAGTGACCCTCTTTGAAATGTTAAAACCATTTTCATGCCATGCTTTCTCCGATGGTATTCTCCCTGTACGTGGCACAAATGTTTTGAGCCGCCTTTGCTGCCTTTACTCCTCTGTTAAACTCAATATGTTGGAGGTGTTTATTTTTTTCTACTTGGTGCTCCATCTTCTTTAGCCCACAAATGGCACCAACTTTCTTCAAAACTGCAAAATATAAGGTGTATTCACAAGCACAACATTGTCACTCCAAATGACAAATAACAAATGATAAACTCCCAATATCAGTGTTGCCATGCCAAAAACAAATGCTATTAACTTATGCATCAACTGAATACATAAATACTACGAACTTTTGTATCAACGTAATACGTACCACTTCCGTCCTCACTGATGGAAGTCCACGCTTACCTCATTCCTCACCCTGCTTCCTCTGCTCTTCCTGCCACCTTCTTCACACACTACCCCCTTTCCTGTGGCAGCATATTAGTGACTCCACCTCTACCCGCCAACCTCTGCCTCTTTGAGGTCCTTTGGTGTTGCTCTCCCTGCCATCGCCCTGAGCACGTCTGGCTCTTCAGGGCTCTGCCTGAGGCTTTACTCTTTCATTCCTGGTCATGCTGGGCTTGGCCTTTCTTTAGGCCCAGTGTCAGTATCACCTCTTGGAAGTGGCCTTTAGGGCTATTCTGCCTCTTAGTGGGCGGGGCCTGGGGGAGGGCAATCTGGAGGACCCAGCTGGTGCACTGTGCTGGGGTCTTAGGTCTCATCATCCTCCTGGTTGTCACAGGATGCTCTCTCTGAAAACCATCTCCATGTGTTTCATTTGGCCCCAGGAGATTCCATGTAAACAAGGTCAGAGGTGCTTTCTCTGAACCATGGTCACCTTGGTACACTGGCCTGGCCTCTTCCTGGGGTCATACCACTCCTTCAGCCTAGAACCCTCCTGCCCTCTGCTCTTCTCTTCTTTCCCTCCCCTGGTGATCTCTCCCCATCTTTCACACTGACACACTGATGCCACCCCCCCATGCATCTCCAGCTGGGTCCTCTTCTCTATGTTCCAGACTTGATAGCCAGTTCCCAGCTCAACCTCTGACCCTAATCTTCCCCCATCCCACTCCTTTCCTGCTCACAGGAAGCCATCCTGTCCTCCTGTGCTTCAGTCACAAACCTGGGCTTGCATCTTTCTTGCAGACCCACCAGCTTATAGCTCTGCCCTCAGAACATAGGGCCTGACTGGTCTCTCTGCCCTACTGCCAACACTTCTCAAGGATTGTTGCTGTCTGCCAGCTTCCACCCTGTCCACAACACCACAACAGACAGATCCTCTGCCACCTCAGTCAGGTTGCCTCACCTCCTGTTGACATCCCTACACTATTCCCAAATCTTCACCCTGTGGACTGAACCCTTCCCCCAGCTGCCCCCACTGCTCTTCCAAATTATGCCAGGTCTGGCATTCCCGCTGCTGCTTCCCAGAAATTAGCACCCTGGGTGAGACTACAAATTAACCCCCTATTTCCTTCAGCTCTTTGCTCATGTCACCTTCTGTGACCACCCTGGGTGAGACTACAACACTCACCATGGCTCCTGCCCCACCTGACAGCATTTGTCCACAGCACTGACACTTCCATATGCACGCCAGCCACTTACAGATGCTGTTCTGTCTTCCCCATGAGAGTGTATGTACTAGAAGAGCAGGATTTTTGTCTGTTTATTGCTGAATCTCCCATAGCCAGCACACAGCAGATACTTAATAATTGCGGAATGAAAACGTCCTAACCCATTTCATCAGCAGAAAAAATTTTTCTCAGTTTCATCAGTATTTCCAACAAGGAGACACTCACTAACCAATTACTCTTCACTCCCAAATATCAGTGAATACTTACTAAGCCCTTTTGTGGGCATGGGCTAGTGGTCTTACTTCGGTGTAGTATCATTCTGCCTTTCTTTATAGGTTAAGGCAGCTCAGAAACAAGACGGCTAACCAGATGAAGGTCCAGTACTTCTACCAGCAGCTACTAAGGTCTGTCACATTCTGCCATGCATGCTGTTCCTGCTTGGGGCCCACCTACTAGCTAACCCATGGAGATTTGTCCCTTCCAGTGATGTGGTGTGGGCGCCTCTGGACCTGCCTTCCCTCCTGGCTGAGCACCTCCCTGGGAGAAAAGAGCACCTGTTTTGGAAGCTGGTACTGGTGTTCCCTGATGGAGAAAAGCAGGCCCCAGGGAGTCCTGGCAGGTGAGAGAGATTTCTCCGGGGGTGGGATGGGGGGTGTTGAATGCTAAGGCGTAGGGTGACTGCTGCCTTGAGAATGTTGGGCAGGGCAGAGCTGTGAGCCTGGATCGGTGTTCCTGTCATGTGGATGGGAACCCTGAAGCATAGGTTTATTTATTTATTGTTTTGTAATTTTAAAGGTGCGTACAATTCAGGGTTAGGTATACAAATGTTCATTATGCAGGTACCCTTGTCGATGAGGTGTATGGTTTACATTTTAATGCTTGGATTTGCAGTCTGTTTTCTTCTTGACTTGAAGTTGACACTTAGATTTAATTATCTCAGTTTTTATTTTGGAAACTTGTCAATAGTCTTAGTTCAAAGCATTTAAAAGTTGATTGTTATTTAAAGCTATGTTAAGGTATAATGATGAGAGCCCACTTCGCTTTAGACTTTTGGGGAATATAGTTTAGTTTGTTTGCTATAGGTCTATCTTAGAAAAAACTTTTGGCGTTTTAAAAAAGAAATCCCGGGCAGCCCCTTCAGGCCCCCTCCCACTCTGGGAACTTTTCTGTCCTCTCAATAAATCCTGCTTTCTCAAAAAAAAAGAAAGAAAGAAATCCCCAAAATTGACATGGCATTATTTCCTGTAACCAAATAGCATAAAGAAAACTCATACTTTTAAAGCAACTAGTTTCTTTTTTAAATAGTTTTATTGAGATACTTCACTTTAAATAAGTGTACATTTCAGTGATTTTTAGTTATAGTCACAGGGTTTTACAACCATCACCATTATCTAATTTCAGAACACTTTTTCACATAAAATGAAACCCCATGTTCATTTGCAGCCTCTATTTCGCTCTACCCCCAGCTCCTAGCAACCACTGATCTGCTTTCTGTTTCTATGTATTTGCCTATTCTGAACATTTTATTTATTTATTTATTTGAGTAGGAGTCACCCAGGCTGGAGTGCAGTAACATGCTCATGACCACCACAGCCTTGACCTGCTAGGCTTAGGCAAACCTTCCAACTCAGCCTTCCAAGTAGCTGGAGTTACAGGCGTGCATCACCATGTTGGCTAATTTTTTGATTTATTATGGAGATGATGTCTCACCAAGTTGCCCATGCTGGTCTTGAATCCCTGACTCAGGCAATCCTCTTGCCTCCACCTCCCAAAGTGCTGGGATTGCAGGCGTGAGCCACCGTGCCTGGCAGGACATTTTATGTGAATGGAATCATGTAATATGTAGTCTTTTGTGACTGGCATCTTTCCCTTAGCATCAAGTCTTCTAGGCTTATCCAAGTCAACGCATGTATTAGTGCTCATTTTTTTGTGTGTGGGTCCATTGTTTGAATATACCAAATGTATTCATTTACCAGTTGATGGGCATTTGGGTTGCTTCCCCTTTTCGGCTACTATGTTTAAGGCTGCTGTGAACACTTATGTATAGGTATTTGTGTGGACATGTGTTTATGGTATTTTTGGTTATACTTAGGAGTGGAATTGCTGAACTCTTTTCCATAGTGGCTGCACCATTTTACATCCCCATCAACAATGTCTGAGGGTTCCATGTTCTTTGAATGCATTACTTTTTAAGCAGTTATTATTGGAACACATGCAGGCTAAGGAAAAAGAAAGTCATAAAGTTTATTTCATAGGACTGCTAAGCAAAGTATTTAAATGGTTATCCATTTTTTAAATAAACAGCGATCTTCTGATTTGCCAAGTTAATGTGTCACTCAGGAACTCTAAAATGTGAGAAATTATATTCTTTAAAACATATATTTCAAACTCTAGGAATTTTTTTTTTTTTTTTTTTTTTTTGAGTTGGAGTCTCGCTCTGTCACCCAGGCTGGAGTGCTGTGGCACCTCACAACCACCGCAGACTTGACCTGCTGGGCTTAGGAGGTGATCTTTCCACCTTAGCCTTCCAAGTAGCTGAAACCACAGACATGTGCCATCATACTCAGCTAATTTTTTTTTTTTTTTTGTAGAGATGAGGTCTCACCATGTTGCTCAGACTGGTCTTGAACCCCTGAGCCCAGGCACTCCTTTCACCTCCGCCTTCCAAAGTGCTGCGATTATAGGCATGAGCCACAGCACCTGGCTTCTAGGGATGTTTTCTATTGCTCAGAATCTTTTCTTAGTACTTCAGAATCTTAAGTCACATTTGAACGAGCTAGTTCCATGAGTACCCTTTCCTCCTATCCAAATAAATAACCCAGTAGAGATCTTTGCTTCATTTAAAAATGATAGCCTGTTTTTTCCAATTTAATAGTAAGGTTGGTGTCTGTGGACCTAAATCTGTATGATATTTCCCTTTCTTTTCTTGAAAATATTTATAATTCAAATTTAGAATTAGATTATTCTTTAGGTATTATTTTCCCTTATCTACAGAATTCTAGCTAATTGGTTAAAAGTCAAGTTCATGGGAGATGATGGCTTGATGGATGACATGTGCAACGATGCTGGTGGGATTCAGACGCTTGCACTTTTCAACACACTCAGTGGAAAAGGAGATCAGACAATTTCTGTCAACGTGTGTATAAAGGTAATTTACAATCACTTTGTGTATTTACTTTTGTGATTTAATTATTTTCATTTACTCTTAAATATTATTGGAATCATATAAATATGATTTATTATCTAAAGTGGTTTTGAAAGACTGTGGGAGGCTCAGAAGCAGGTGTCATGTCTGTCCCTCCTTGATCTTAATGGCGTCCCATGGACACCTCTTGGTGTGAGTTGAAAGGCTAGACGTAATAGAGCAGGGAGGCTGTCAAGATCTCTCTGAGCACTTGGTAAAAACTTAGAACCATCCTGAAAAATGCACAAGTGCACCAACAATGTTTTGCATATAATTTAGAAGCTCTGAACTCCTCCATGGACCTCTGCTAATTGAGAGGGATGAGAGAGTGGGTTCCACAAAAATACCTGACTTCTTTGTTAAAACAGTCTCCTGACACATCAGATTTTGCCAAAAGGCTAATGGTTTTTATTTTTTATTTATTTTTAATTTTTTTAGTGACAGTGTCTTACTCTTGTTGCAGTCTTAAGCTCCTGGGCTCAAGCTATCCTCCCATCTCAGCCTCCCTAGTAGCTGGGACTAGAGGCATGTGCCAACATCCTCAACTAATTTTTTTTTTTTTTTTTTTGTAGAGATGGGCCTCACTGTGTTGTCCAGGCTGGTCTCAAACTCCCGGCCTCAAGCAATCCTTCCACTCAGCCTCCCAAAGTAATGAGCCACTACACGTGGCCTAAAAGAGTAATAGTTTTTATTTTTTCTTTTCTTTTTATTTCATTAAAGTCTCTTACCTCATCTGCTTTTTTAAAAATCAACTGATTTTTTTCCTATAAATCTCTGTCTCCAGTATTCAAAGAAACATATTCTAATTTTCCTTTTTTACTAGAAGCTCACAAATTCATTGCTGTTTTTTTTTATTGCTGTTTTACACACTTAAAATTGTGTACAGAGCCAGGTGTAGTGGCTCATGCCTATAATCCCAGCAACTTGGGAGGCCGAGGCAAGAGGACTGCCCAAACCCATGGGTTTGAGACCAGCCCAGGCAACTTGGTGAAACCTCATCTCCACAATAAATAAAAAAAATTAGCCAGGTATGGTGGCACATGCCTGCAGTTCCCGCCACCCAGAAGGCTGAGGTGGAAGGATCACCCGAGCCCAGCAGGTCGAGGCTGTGGTGGCTGGGTGACAGAGTGAGACTCCAACTCAAAAAGAAAAAATGTGTATAGAAAACAGTTGAGGATGAATGAACTAAAGCATGTTTATATTTATTTTGGCAATGACTGGATAGATGTCACTACAGATGTCTGAGAGCACTATGAGAAAAAAAGACATGTTTTTCAAAACAGTAAGAACCTTTTGTGTAGCAGAAAAACCTCTGTAGTATCAAAATCTTGCATTCTCTGAAGAAAACAATTCATTATGAATCCTTAACAAAGCAGTCTTAAAGGTACTTTAAGGCATGGATAGTTTGAGCTTTAAGGCCCTCTTTAGTGAAAGACACACGTTTTGTTTTGTTTTTTAAATGATTTCAGTAGCTTTAGGGGGTACAGATTTTGATTACATGGACACATTGTATACTGGCTAAGAAGTCTGGACCTTAAGTGTAACTACCACTCCCACCTGTGCACATTGTACCTGATAGGTGATATTTCATCTCTCTACCCTTTCCCACCCTCTCCCTTCTGAGTTTCTAGTGTCCTTTATACCATTCTATATGCCTGTGCAGATCCTTAATTTAGCTTCCAATTATAAGTGAGAACATGTGGTCTTTAGTTTTCTATTCCTATGTTAGTTCACTTAGGATGATGTTCTCAAGTTCCATCCAAGTTGCTGCAAAAGACATTATTTTATTCTTTTTTATTGCTGAATAATATTCATAGTGTATATATACACCACATTTTCAAAATTCACTGATCAGTTGATGGACATTTAGATTGATTCCATATCTTTGCAGTTGTGAATTGTACTGCAAAGTGGGATTGCTGAATCAAATGATAAATCTACTTTTAGTTTTTTGAGAAATCTCCACACTGATTTCCATAGTGGCTGCACTAATTTGCACTCTCACCAACAGTGTATATGCGTTCCCTTTTCACTGTATCCTCACCAACCTCTGTTGATTTTTTTATTTTATTTATTTATTAATTTTATTTTTTATATTCAGTATTTTTTATTATGATATTGTGCGGTACAGTTAAGAGTTAGGTATACAAATATACTTCATTCAGGCACCCTTGTTGATAAGAGGTGTCTCCCCATCCCCAGACAGATATTTACTACCATTAATCCCATCTCCCTACCCCCCCATAGTTTCCCACCACTGTCAGTCATTTTCTTATGGTAATACATTGGATGATCAAGGTCCACTATATGAGTGAGAACATGTGATACTCAGTTCTTTGTTTCTGTGAGAGGTCACTCAGTATTATAGACTCTAGT
>CAUYQG010133481.1:0-33289 GCA_963574415.1 Tarsius wallacei
CGCCTGTAGTTCCAGCTACTTGGAAGGCTGAGGCGGAAGGATCGCCGGAGCCCACCAGGTCGAGGTTGCGGTGACCGGGAGTGGCCACTGCAGTCCAGTCTGGGCTACAGAGTGAGACTCCAACCCAAAAAAAAAAAAAAAAAAAAACTGCTCAGAACCCCTGCTCTAGCTCACAGCCCTCCCTTTCATTCATGTTTCAGCTGAAGGAACCTAAGTTCCATTGCTCTTGTGCACTGACCTCTAGTACTCTTCATTGGCATCGTGACAATTTGCTGTTAGGAGATTGCATTGTGATGTTGGAAGATGCTTTGGCCTCCATAACAACATCCAAGATCTCTGTACAGAAGTTGAGATTTTGGTTTCTAGCTAGAGCCATTATATTCTGGTTTCTGTTTGCTATTGGTCTGAGTATATGTGTGCAAGTGTACCCAAGTGTGCTTCGAATAGTCTTTTGTGGGCTGTAGACCAGTTTTGCTGCCTTTTGCCCTGTAATAGATTTTATTCCTTAGGAGAATATGCTCCTCCCTATTAGCTGAGGGCTTGGTTTTTGAACACAGAGGCACCTTTCTGTGAGTCATCTTCACAATGCATCAGTGAAACCTGTTGCAAGCACTGCTTTCACCAGGAGCCTGCTATGTGCCTGGTATGTTCTATACTTATTTAATTTTCATGTCTTGGTGTTTTGGTTTGACTTTAAAATTTTTTTTATAGAATATTAGGTTTAAAAGTGAATACTTTTGCAAAGTCTTTATAGTTGAAGATATATGGAGGGTTGCCTTTAGCACCATAGTTTCTAGCTTTGCTGTTGGTTATGAAAATATAACTAGATAGAAAGTTCCTAACCTCAGAAATTCTAGTTGATCTATTTTTAGTTCCTAAACAGTTTTGTCTTTGTCTCTATTCATTTAATAAAGCCAGGCAGTAAAGCATAGTAGCAATGATTCAGATTCAGAACATGAATTTCTTTACGATTTCTTCAAGCTTTCTGTTTAACACTTTGGGTTTGTGTTGTCAATGAGAAATAACAAGTGCTTTATTTTCTTTTGCAGTGTCTGAAGAATAATACAATTGCTATAAAATGCATTTTTATAGTTTTTTTCTTCCTTAGTTGTAGCAGCTGTGTGGGGAAAGTTCTGATTTACTCTGTTTATACAGTACACATAGATTTGATTCACTTTGTGATTTGTTTGTCAAATATACAAGAAGCAATGGTGCATCAGACACCATTCTACAGTTACTCAGAAAAAAAATGCTTAGAGAGGGGACTTACTGGTAAAATTTCTGAATGGCGTAACTTTTTTTTCCCCATTGCCCATTTCTTAGCACGAATAAGTGGCTTAGCCTATTTAAAAATTGAATTCATTTTTATTTGGGTAAGCCATATAAGAAAAGAAAGGTAGATAATGAGTATTGTGACTTTTAGCAAAAGGTATTCATTTAATCTTTATGTATGTAGAATTCTTGATTTCGTATTGGTGAGGCTTAGGGATAACAATATATACAATCTTCATATACCTTCTTATATATAGACTGAGAGACATTTCATTGCTATTAAGTATCTGGTGTCCTTACGGGAGGGGAAAGTGGGGATAATGATGATACTATTCTATGCATTTTTTTTATGGGGTGGATGAAGATCCACATCTGCTAATAAGCTAAATCATAGCATTTCTCCTTTTTGGCTAAAAGTTAACTTATTATTTGACACTTTGAAAAGCGTAGCTGTTGAAGACTCCTATATCTTAATTCTGCCAACCTGCTTTAAGAATAAGTGGACATAATAATATAGAATTCCAGCATTATTAAAGGAATTTGTAAACGGAATTTAGTGGATCTGGGGTGTAACGTGCTTTATTGTGAACATTCTCTGCAAGCCTGGTTTGAAACCATGGAGTAGGAACATTGACGGAGCAGGGGGCATAGCCACATTCGTGATGGCAGGGTAGAGTTCAGCTCCTCTCACCTGCTCATGTGTTCCTCTCCCCCTCTTCTACCTGTCTGTGCGTACACACATGTCTTTCGAGCACTCATTCAGTTATTTCCTTTCCTTATTTCTCAAATAGAATAAGATTATTTTAAAACCTTTTGATGTTCATTGTTCAGTTGCCCTCTGCAAAGTTCTACAGCTCACTCACCCTCAGCCGATAAGGGAAGGAGTTTTGCTTCTCTTTTTCTCCCCCCTCCCCCCCTTCTTCCTCTTTTCACAGAATCTCACTGTCACCCAGGCTGGAGTGCACTGATGCAGTCCTGGCTCACTGCAGCCTCAACTTCCTAGACTCGAGTGCTCCTCCCATCTCAGCATCCTGCGTAGCTGGGACTACAGGCACATGCTGCCATACCCAGATAATTTTTCTATTTTTTTTTTTTTTAATAGAGATGGGGCCTCCCTTTGTTGCCCAGGCTGATCTTGAACTCCTGGCCTCAGGCGATCCACTCACCTTCCCAAAGTTCTAGGATTACAGACGTGAGCCTCTGCACCCAGCCAGGAGTTTCTTTACACCCCGTGAGCCTTACAGACAGAAAATGGTACCTCACTTTGGTGAGGATAAATGTTATGCATGTGTTTATTGGGGGTTTGTAGCCTCTTATTCACAGCTTGTCAGTTTTATTTTATGGTGGTTCTTTTCAACACATACACATGCATGTTTTAAATGCTTCTGTTCAGCATTGGCATTAGGGTTGGCAAGGCCTCCCCACCACTTGCACAGCAGGAACCCAGTGTGCTGTCTCCTGGCAGGAATCTCTGTCTGTGAGGAACCCACAGGCCTCTGAAGAAAGCCCAGCAGCAGTTTTCAATGTCATTGGCCAGAGTATCGCTTCATTCCATGATCAAGAGCTGCCTAGTTTCCTCTCTGCTGGGTTTGTTAATGTACAAAGGTATGGTTTATGTACAGTACATCCAAGGATCTTGAGTTCAGTTAGATGACTTTTGGCAGATGTAGACACCTATAATATCCACCATCTTGACAGAGATAGGAATATTTCCACCTCTTCATAAAGCTTCCTTGTGCTCCCATCCACCCCTTCCCCTGCCATGGACAACCACTGTTCTAATTTCTCCTTTCACTGGTGGATTTTTCCTCTTCTGGAATTTCATACAAATGCAGCTATATAGTATGTACTCAGTTGTGTTTCATTTCGTTTGCTGAGCATGATGATTTTAGATTCATCCATGTTGTTGCACGATTATGTACAGCGTTCTCTTGTATGATTATATCTGTTTGTTCACTTTGCTACTGATGGGTACCCAGGCTGACTGTTTCTGACTCTTATGAATAAAGTTGCTGTGAACATTCTTGTACAGATCTTTTTGTGAGCATACGTTCTTTTTTTTTTTTTTGAGTTGGAGTCTCACTCTGTCGCCCAGACTGGAGTGCAGTGGCCGCTCCCGGCCACCGCAGCCTCGACCTGCTGGGCTCCGGCGATCCTTCCGCCTCAGCCTTCCAAGTAGCTGGAAATACAGGCACGTGCTACCATGCCCGGCTAATTTTTTGATTTATTGTAGAGATGAGGTCTCGCCTGCCCAGGCGGGTCTCGAACCCGCGGGCTCAGGCAATCCACTCACCTCAGCCTCCCCAGGCGAGGGATTACAGGCTGAGCCACCGAGCCCAGCTGAGCATACGTTCTTATTTATCTTGGGTAAAATACCTAGGAGTAGAATTGTAGGGTAGGTGTGTGTTTAAGGAACTGCCACACAGTTTTCTGGAACAGTTGTGCCATTTTTTAACTCTCATAAGCAGTGTTCTTGCCATCCTACATCCTCAACAACACTGACTATTGCCTTTTTAATTTTAGCCATTATACTAAGTCTTGAATTTAGGTATTGTAAGACGAGAAGAACTTTGTTCTTTTTAAAGATTGTTTTGGCTTAGCTATATAAATTTTAGAGTTAATTTAATTTCTGTGAAAAAAACCCTTTGGGGACTTGTGATTGTGTTGCATCTGGACATCAATTTGGGAAAAATTGGCAAATAATATTGTGTTTGTCAGTGTATAAATATGTCTCAATTTATAGATATTCTTTGATTTCTCTCATGATTTATCATTTTTAGTGTAAATGTGTTTGTCTTTTTTGTTAAATTTTTTCCTAATATTTTGGTTTCTCATTATATACAGACATTTAAAGTTTTTACTTTCTGTTTACTACTACTATATAAAAATTCACTTGATTTTTTAAAAATTTGACATATCTGTGACTTTCCTAAATTTAGTTTTTTTAGTTTTTTGTAGATTCCTTTATTATTTTCTGAAGTTTAAAAAATCAAGAACAAACATTGAGTTTTTCCTCGCCTTTTTCTTAACATTTTTAAATTACAAAAAAATTTTAAACATACAGCTTGAGAAAAAATTACTGGAACATTCATATGTCAACTACCTACAATCTCATTGTGCTGTGCATCCATCCATCAATCCATATTATTTGTTGATACATTTTAAAGTAAATGGTCACATTAGTGTACTTATTCTTTAAAAACTTACTTTAAAACACATTTTATTAACTAGAATTTCATATTTGTCGATAGTTTTTTTCTTTTGATGTTTTCTAACAATGCTTATGTTACAATTGTTTGAAGTTTGCTTACAATGCAGTGAACAAATCTGGAATACTATAACTAGTTGTTGAGCTTATTAGCAAATACCTGTCTAATTCACAAGTTTATCACGCTAGAAAGCTATCACCCCAGAATGTTAATTCGTGTCTCTTCTCAGTCAAGTCCCTACCCACACTTGTTTTTTTATACAGTAGTTTTTCTGGAATTTTCATTTAAATGGAGTTATACACTAAGTATTTTTTTGAGAATACATACCTCAGTTTGATCAGTCACCTGTTGGAAATGTGGGCTGTTTCTAGTTTAGAACCATTATGAACAGAGTTCCTATAAATATTTTTGTGCCAGTCTTTTTACTAACATGTTTTTGTTCCTTTTGGATAAGTAATTAGGACTGAGATTACTGGGTCACAGGGCAAGTATTTGTTTAGTTTTATAAAATGCTGTCCAACCTTTTGCCAAAGTGGCTGTACCATTTAAAAATCCTACCAGCAATACATGAATGTCCCAGTTGCTTAGCTTTGGTGTTTTGTTTTGTTTTTTCCTCTTCATTTTGACCATTTTAATGGGTGTATAGTAGTAATCTCATTGTACTTTTTTGGGGGGAGTCATGATCTCACTCTGTGGCCCAGGATGGAGTACAGTGGGGATGATTGTGACTCAACACATCCTCCAACTCCTGCACTCAAGCAATCTTCTGCTTTCAGCTGCCAGAGTAGCTGGGACTACAGGTGTGCACCACCACACCCACCTAATATTTTTTTTTTTGTAGAGACAAGGTCCTGCTATGTTGACCAGGCTGGTTCTGGAATTCCTGGGCTCAAGCGTTTCTCCTGCCTTGGTCTCCCAAAGTGCTGAGATTACAGACATTATTTACCATGCCCAACTCATTGTACTTTTTTTTTTTTTTTAAATAAAGATGTGGAGTACAATTCAGGGTTAGGTATACAAATGTTGATTATGCAGGTACCCTTGTCGATGGGGTATGCCCCTCCCTCCCTCACTGTACTTTTAATTTGCATTTTTCTTGTGAGCAGCAATGTTCATCACTAAAATTTTTTCAAATTGACAAATAGAATGTTGAAAACTTTTTAGTATGCCTACTGGCCATTCATATACTTCTTTGGGGAACTATATGTTCAAATCATAAGTGTTGGGTACTAGGGGCTATTGAATTGGAATGAATGTATTTTGCTTGGGAAGGACATTAATTTGGGGAGTCAGGAAGAAATGATGTGGTCTGAGACATGTTTGTATCACCCTACAAATTCATATGTTGAAACTTATTCCCTTGTACAGTGGTGTTGGGAAGTAAGGCATCTTTGCCATGAGATTAGTGCCCTTAATGAAGGAGGCCTGGGAGAGCTTGTTTTTGCTTTCCCCCATTTGAGGACACATATGAGAAGCAGGCCTCACCAGACACCAAATCTGCTTGTGCCTTGATCTTGGACTTAACCAGCTTCTAAAATTGTGATCAGTAAATTTCTGTTGTTTATAAATTGGCCAGTATAAGATATTTTGCTACAGCAGCTATTATAACATACTGAAACAGAAATTGGTAAGTACTGAGAGTTGGTGTTTTATGGATATTATTTCCCATTCTGTGGCTTATTTATACATTTTCTCAACACTGTTTTTGATAAGATGTTTTTAAATTTTTAATGAAGTCCTTTTTATCAGTTTTCTTTCTTGGTTATGGCTTTTTGTGACTCAAGGAACTTGTGCCTTTCCCTGGGTCACAAAGATGATGTTCTATGGTTTGCTTTAAAAGCTTCATAGCTTTAGCTTTTATACCTAAGCCTATGATGCCTGTATATGATATATGGTAAGGTTTGTGGTTCACTTCTTAACCTACTGATAGCCAGTATCCAGCATCATTTATTAGAGACTTGACCAGATGGATTGCTTGGGAAATCTATGTAACCAAAAAGTCAATCACATGGTCATATATATGGGAATCTATTTCTGGGTGCTCTCTCTTGATCCGTTGATCTCCTTGCTGATACTTATATGCAACTACCACACTGTCTCGAAATCTGTTGCTTTAAAGTCAGTCTTGAAATAAGTTTTATGAGTCCTAATTCGTTCTCCGTTTTCAAGAGTGCTTTGGGTTGCTTTTCAAGTTTCTTGCCATTCCATGTAAATATTAAAAATCATTTCCATATAAAAATTCCACAATTTCTACATAAAAGCTTGCTGGGCTTATTATTGGGAATATGTTTTGTTCATAGATACTAGTTGGGAGAATTTATATCTTAATGTTTGCTCTTTTAATTCATAACATGGACTATCTCTGTATTCATTTAGGTTTTTAGTTTCTCTCAGTGATGTTATATTGCATTTATTGAAATATATGACTTTCCTCTTTTATTCTCATAATATGGTGGATTATATTGATTTTGTAAACCTTGCATTTCTGACATCAGTCACATTTGATTATGCTATATTAGACTTTTTATTTTTTTGAGTCAGAGTCTCACTCTGTCGCCCAGATTGGTATGCAGTGGCACACTCATGGCCACCACAGCTTCGATCTGCTGGGCTCAGGCAATCCTTCCACCTCAGACTTCCAAATAGCTGGAACTACAGGCACGTACCACCATGCCTGACTAACTGTCTCTCTGTCTATCTATCTACCTACCTATCTATCTATTGTGGAGGCAAGGTCTTTCCAGGTTGCCCAGGCTGGTCGGGAACCCCTGCATTCAGGCAGTCCTCTCACCTCCATCTCCCAAAGTGCTGGGATTACAGGCATGAGCCACCACGCCCAGCATAGACTTCTTAAATATATGATTTCAGATTGCTAATATTTTCATGTGGATTTTTACATCTATATTAATGAGAGATACTGATCCATAATTTACTGTTTTTATCTAACCTTTCCTTAGGATTATGTTGGCCTTATAAAACAAAGTAGGAAGTACTCTCTTATTTATTTTTGGAAATGATTTCTATAAAATTGGTATTATGTTTCTTCCTTAAATGTTTGATAGAATTCATTGGTGAAGCCATCTGAAGTTTAGGGTGGTGTGTGTGTGTGTGTGTGTGTGTGTGTGTGTGTGTGTAGAGGTTTTTGAGAAATTTATTTTTTATAAATATGTATTGATAGTCATACTTTCATTTCATCTAGGTGTCAGTTTGGTAAATTGTATTTTTCAGGGAAGATGTCTACTTCCTAAGGTGATGAATTTATTGGCATAATGTTGTTCATAATGTTTTGTTATTATTTTAATATCAACCCAAATAATTTTCTTTAGCATTTCTTAGGATAGAAATCATTGGGAGACAACTGTCCATAGGTCTCTTGCATTTCTTTACCTTTTGTTAGCAGAGCACTGGCTGCTTTTGTTCTAGGTGTCTATAAAGAAGACAAAATAGTTTCCCTAGCCAGATGTTGGGGCTGCTCACTGTCCCTTGTAACATTTTGGCCTTTTAAGCTCATATTCCTCTCCTGTAAATAGCCCATTGCATGCATAGGTGTCTTCCTGTGGGAATTGGGACTCAGCACCTGGAGCAAGAAAATACAGGTACTCACTTTAATCTGTGGTTGAGGAGTCTCTTGCCTCTGCCAGCATCCTTGAAATTGGTAAGCTCGCTTATTAGCTTGTGTGTAGGATAAAAATCGTAAACCCGCCACAGTTCTTGACAGTTGGGGTTATAAGGAGGGGAAGCTGACAAGGATGTGATTTTCTCAGGAAAAAGGATAAGAGCCTCATGGGTTGATTGATGAGATTTTAGGAAAATCCATGGGATCCGTAGCTGACATGTTGACCGAAGTGTCAACCTAGCAAAAAAATGCCCCTCACTTTATTGCCTGCTGATGAGGAGAAATTGGGGAGATAGATGATTGCAGACTAGCTGCTGGGAAGTAGCTTTTTAAACACAGCTGCCCAAACAATGCCTTGGTTGTTGCTGTCTCTTTTCTGGGTGAGAGGACATCCTCACCCTTCTGGTGGGGGCAGATGGTTCCGACCTTTTACAAACAGTTAAAGGAGGGGAATTTATGACCATTAGGGCCAGAAAGCAGGCAAACTGTTAGGACTTTGGCTGGTTCTCTGGGGAGAGAAGGAGTGGAGCTTGTTAAGGCAGACCAATAACAGATGGGCTGTCCCCGGATGATTCCTCCAGCCCTGTGGGTCCTGCCAGCCTCAGGTCCCTTGGGAGGTAAAAGGCTCAGTGATTTTGTAGTGGCTCCTGGCCACTCTGGGGAGGTGTGACCCTCTCAAAGAGATTACCTTGACATAGACAAATACCTGTGGGGAAATACTAACAAGACATTAACTAGTATTTGGGCTCTTACTGCCACAGCTGGGGTTTCCAGTATTGATGAAGGTAACGCACTAGAAAATGAGAACCGAAGCCAAACAAACTTGCAGTTCACGCCACTGATCTGGAAAATTCTCCCCTGGCCCTTTCGTTGAAACCAAACAAAAACCTAAGAGCTGTTATCATGACAGTGGGGCAGCAAATGCCCATAATTAAGATATGACTTTAAAAAGTTGCTGCTGAGCAAGTCAGGCCTGAATCAGCCAAAATGTGTAAATTCGGGCCCCGGCTAGGAAACTGTGGCTGAGACTGCTGAGCCCAGGAGTATCCTACGCTGAAATAGATGGTGGCAAGGTGGTGGCGGTAATGGTCTTGCCACCCAATAAAAGGTTTCATTTAGTGGACCCAAAACACTTTGTTAGCTTGCTACTACCTTGGTACTGGGCTCTTACTGAAACCAAATGCCTAGCTCATGGAGGTCTTGTGACTCTTGGGCCTGATATTCTTGTTTTGGAGTGGTCATTTTGGAATCAGGGACTAACACAATAGGCAGGACATATTAAGTTTGATTAAGTGGAAATACCGTATGGAGGAACTGAACGGCCTGGCCCCAGCAGTATTTTGGCTTTATGTGAAAACGTGGCAACTGTTCCTCTAGAGGGAGGGAGGAGGTCTTTATCCCCCACTCCTTCACCCTAAGTGAAGCTGCTGGCCTTTGGGGGAAGGGGGGTGGCTTGATTAACAGTTCCCTCAACATGTGTGGGCCTGGTTCACTAATGGTTTGGTTAAGCTGAAAACTGATAGTGACTAGTTAGCTGTTCTTCAGCCTCATCACCAGCTCTCAGAACTGAATGTGGTTGCTCTGCTTCACTGGGCAGAATTCATGGCAGCTCTTGTGACGCCCCTCATGAATCTTGTCAGGTTTGTACTGGCTCTTGGGTTGTTGCCTGGCTTTCCTGGTCTGCAGCTTAAAAAACTACAGATGGGCGATTTTAATCTACCAGTCTTGAGGGCACCGCTCTTTTGGGCAGTTTTAGGTCACTCATGTAGATTCCCCTGGTAAGAGCCTGTCCTCTGATGAGACCAACTGGAATCAAGCTGCCGACTGAGTGTGTGCCATCCAGACTGTCACTCTTGCTGCCTGGATTCACCTTTGTACTAGACGTGGCAGCTCATCTGCCATCCTAAACAGGGCTCAAAGTAAAGGACTTCATGTTCTGGTGCTGAGATCACCACTGCATTTCAGACTTGTGATTTCTGCCAAAAGTTCACTCGGTTTCTCTGTGATGGTGGAGCTACATCACATGGGCAGTTGTCTCTCCCTGTCTCCAGGCAGGTTGGCTGTGTTGGACTTTTGAACCTTCTTCGGTACTATTGACACTCTTTCTGTTGCTGTTTCAGTCTGAACAACCAACTCTGGCCATACTACAGTGGCCCCTAAAGCTAGTCTGTCATGTTTTCAGCTTTCTAGGATATTTTAGTCTTGACAATAGGGCACCTTTATCACAAATGTCATCCAGTAATAGACTAATGCCTAAGTTGTTCAGTGGCTCTTCTGCGTTCCCTTCCATCAATAAGCCTGTGGTGCTGTTGAGCATTGGGTTAGCCACCTCAAAAATCTGTTCAAAAGAGGCTCTGCCTCTGTCACCTCCTCCTAATGAGGCAGTTGTTCACTGAATGCAACCATCCACAGAAAAAGCCTTCTTTGGGCTGCTTTCTGGTCACGATTAGTACAAAAGCTGTGGGGAACAATATACAACTATTTTGAAAATTCTGGATTCTACCATGCTCATTTCCTATTTTCACCACCCCAACTGTTGCCTCTAGGGGACAGTTGGGCCAAATGGGGGTCTTTAGAATTTCAAGTAATTCTGCTCTAGCCACCTGGATTCTTTCGTTGAATTGATATGGCCCTAGATGATAAGGATAAAGACTATTAGCCACTTGCTGCTCACCAAGTTCCCTCTGGGGCCCACATCGGCCAAAATGAAAGATATAATGGATCGTGTAAGCTGCCTAGAATTGCCCTTGTTCCACGGGCACAGGCCTTTCCTTACAGAAAGACTGGGTATGAGTAAGGTATCGTTGGTAAACAGGTGAAAATAGCTACCAAAATGGGAAATACCAATTTTGTGCTGATGGAAGGAGAGCAGCAATGCTGGTACCTAGGAAAGGAGGACTCGGGAAGCACTCGGGATGGGGAGACATTACTGATTCTTGTTTCACAGAACTACCCCTAGAGCCTTTCTCAGGAATGAAAGGCAATGAAAGGCTGTGGTTTTCCTAGATTTTTTTGCAAGGGACTTTTAAGACCCTTTTAGATCTGCCATCCCTGGCCAGACTGCTCTGATGACAATTTGGTGCATTCCTCTAACCTATACTGAGAAGTCTATCAGAAGCAGCAGGTGATGGCTCCAGTTCTTGCACCTGCCATACTAAACACCTGTTAACACCACCTCTGTATGACACCCCCCTCCCCCCAAACTCATGGCCACCATCTCCACATTCCATGATGCAGGTGAGTGCCACCTGGCTGGTGTGGTGGACAAACAGAACAGATTGGACTGACTGCTGTCAGGCAGTTCTTCCAGAAACAAGGGCAAGTCAATGATTTAAACTTAAACTATGGACCTTAAGATCTGTAGCCACCTGGGAAGCTATGTTGAAGGCACTGTCAAACTGTGCCCCAGGATGTAGGGTCACTGGGGGAACCCTAGTAATTGTAAACAGCACTTTCCAGGACCAACAAGTGTAGCATTGGGACTGCACTCCTTTTTTTTTTTTTTTTTTTTTTTTTTTAAGTTGGAGTCTCACCCTGTTGCCCAGATTGGAGTGTAACCTCGGCCTGCTGGGCTCCGGTGATCCTTTAGCCTCAGCCTTCCAAGTAGCCAGAACCACAGGCGTGTGCTACCACGCCCAGCTAATTTATTTATTTATTTATTGTAGAGATGAGGTCTCACCAAATTACCTGGGCTAGTCTCGAACCCACAGACTCAGGCAGTCCACTCGCCTCGGCCTCCCAAAGTGCTGGGATTACAGGCTGAGCCACCGAGCCCTTTGTACTCTTTGCCTAATGACTAATGACAACTTGTCTAGTACTGCTGCTCATCAAGTTCCCTCTGGGGCCCACATTGGCCAAAATGGAGGATATAATGGATATTAATCTAGCATAACTTCATCCTGGAAAGTGTTGTTTACAATTTACAAGGTATTAACTTATCTCCCTCCCAAAAACATGGTGACTTACACCTTAGGGGTGTTCATCGAAGACCTTTGAGTGTTTTAACACCAGTAGATCTTATAGCCCTCACAAGACATTGAAGAATTCTCCAAAGTGAAGCCATCCTTGAGTATTTGGGGCAACTCCCCAGAGCAATCAGTGACTCATTGTGTGTGCCCATCCTTCAGGCAGTTTACCCTACTATGATAGTCATAGAAAGGTGGTAGGAGATTTGTCCTTGACTTTCTCTGAAGTGATCAGTGAAAACACCTCAGCCCTGGAAGATATTCAAGTCAGACTGGACTCACTGGCCAGGGATTAATGTATGACAGAATTCCTCTAGATTTCCTCCTTTGGGCCAAGAAAAGGTTAATGCAGTTGCTGATGTATCCTGTTGTGTTTGTATTAATGGCCCCAACCAAGAGGAAATGTCAATTCAGGAACTTAAGGAGAAGTCACCTGGCTTTCTAAAGTGGACTTTTATGGTTTATGGTATTTGTTTAGCTGGCTAGGTCCCAGTCACTGGAAAGCATGATTAAGGTCACCGTTGGAGC
Organism: Tarsius wallacei; assembly: GCA_963574415.1. Taxonomy (NCBI): domain Eukaryota; kingdom Metazoa; phylum Chordata; class Mammalia; order Primates; family Tarsiidae; genus Tarsius; species Tarsius wallacei. The sequence continues at coordinate 12,591 of CAUYQG010133481.1, forward strand.
TTGGCTCATCCTGATGCTTAGAGTCCTGTTGATACTTGCTTTAATTAAATGTTGTATGAGACCAGGCTTTTAGTCAGGTTGGTCAGAGTGGCTGATGGAGTTGGTTACTCAAGGAAATTTGCCAGAAGCCAAGACAGTGTAGAAAGAAGTGGGTCTTGTTGGAATCTCTTGCATTTCTGTATGTCTCCGGAAAAGAGACGCTGAGTGTATTTGTTCTGGACTATCTTTTCTATAGTGTTGGTATAAGCAAACGGTCTTGGAGATGAAGACAGTGTCCTTTCAGATCATAGGATAAGTTTGTTTACAACTTTGTATGATAAAGATGAGGCAGGCGTGCCTATTATGAAGATTTTGGTTCCTCAAGCTCAGGGTTCCTCTCTAATGCAGCCTACTGTTTGAGCAGTTGACTCGGTGCAAGCAAATGCTGATAGGCTGACAACTGCTATTGCTATGAGTACTAAAGTACAGTAGTCTCCCTTGACTTGGTGATTGTTGATGTCTCTCTCTGTTGCCCAGACTGAAATGCAGTAGCACAATCATGGCTTACCACAACCTCAACCTTCTGGGCTCAGGTGATCATCCCTCCTCAGTCTCCCAAGTAGCTGGTACTAGTAGACACACACCAACATGCCCAACTAATTTTTTAAACTTTTTTGTAGAGACAAGGTCTTGTTATGTTGCCCAGGCTGGTCTCGACCTCTTGAACTCAAGCAATCCTTCTACCTTAGCCTCCCAAAGTGCTAGGATTACAGGCATGAGCCACCATGCCAGCCTTAAATGGAAAATTTTAGAAACAAGTAATTTATAAACTTTAAATTGTGTACCATTCTGAGTAGCATGATAAAATCCCACACTATCTTGATTCATCATCCCTTTGTCCATTGTTACCACGCTATAGATGATACCACTTGCTAAGTCACTTAGTTGCCTACTAAGTTATCAAATTGGAAAAACAGTGCATATAGGGTTTAGTACTATCTGAGGTTTCAGGCATTTGCTGGGATATGTCCTGAAATGTATTCCCCACAGATAAGGAGAGACCACTATACTTTTCCTCTGATGAGGACTCTCTTGTCTTCTGCCAACATCCATGAACATGTCAAAAGCTCACTTGGTAGTAGTTAGCAAGTAAGTGAAATCTCAGACCCTTCATGGCTCTTGACATAGGTCTATTGCAAAAAATTCAGCTATTGTTCATCTGAAAATGTCTTTATTTTACCTCTGCCTTTCTTTAAGCCACTTTTTTGAGATTCACATACCAATTAACTTGTTTAAATTGTAGAATTCAAAAGCTGTTAGTATATACTGAGTTTTGTACCCACTATAGCCAGTTTCAGAACATTTCATCACCTCAAAAAGAAACTCAGTATTTATTACCTATCATTCTCCAATTCATGCCCATTACATTTTCTCCCAGCCTTAAGCAACCACTAATTTATTTTCTGTCTCTATATAAAATTGCCTATTCTGGGCATTTCTTATAAATGGAATCATAATAGTTGGCTTTTTTGTGACTGGCTTATTTCATTTAGCAGGTTTTTAAGGTTTATCTGTGTTGTAGAATGTATCAGAACTTCATTCCTTTTTATGGCTAAATAATATTCTGTAGTATAGATTTGCCACATTTTGTTTATCTAGTCATCCGTTAATGGACATTTGGATTATTTCTACTTTTTTATTATTATGAGTAATGTTGCTATAAACATTTATGTATGAATTTTGGTGGGGTCAAATTTTCTTAGATACGTAGGAGCAGAATTGCTGAGTCATATGGCAACTCTATAGTTAACTGGTGGAGGAACTGCAAGACTATTTTCCAAAGTGGCTGCACCATTTTACATTCCCCAAAAGCAGTGTATGAGGGTTCCTTTTCCTTCACTTCCTTGCTAGTACTTATCTTTTTTATTACAGCCATCCTACTGGCTGGGAAGTGTTCTCTCATTGTGGTTGTGATATGCATTTGCCTGATGACTCATAATGTTGGGCAGCTTTTCATATGCTTATCAGTCATTTGTGTATCTTCTTTAGAGAAATGTCTATTTAGATCCTTTGCCTTTGTTAAACAGGGTTGTCTTTTTATTATTGAACTGTAATACTATGTATTTTGATATAAGTCCTGTATCCCCAAAAAATTCCCCTTCTGTGGGTAATTCTTTGACTTTCTTGGACTTTGATGTACCAAAGTTTTTAAATTTAATGTCTACTTTATCAGGTTTTTCCTTTTGCCTCCATTGCTTTTGGTGTCACATCCGCAAACCAGTGCCTAATTCAAAGTTACAACAATTTACACTTCTGTATTCCTCTAAGAATTTTATAGTTTTAACTCTTAGTATAGGTCTTTGATCCATTTAAGTTAAATTTTATCCATGGTATGAGGTAAAGGTCCAGTTTGCCTTTTCATGTGGATATTCAGTTGTCCCAGCATTATTTGTTGAAGACTGTTCACTGATCTATTGAATGGCAGTGGCATACTTGTCAAAAAGCATTTGACCCTATATGGGAGGGTTTATATCTGGGCTCTATTCTGTTCCCCTGGTTGTCAGATCTGTATTTTTACCAGGTTAATGCTGTATTAATTTCTGTAGCTTTTTGTTGTTTTGAAATCACTATGAGTGAATTCTCCAACTTGATTCTTTTAAGATGTTTTGGACTATTCTAAAACCTTACAATTCCATATGACTTTTGGGCCAGTTTCTACAAAGAAAACAACTTGAATTTTAATAGGGGTTACACTGAACCTTTAAACCAAACTTTTCTTAATGTCATATTTGGTTTGATCATTGCTACCATATAGAAATACAATGCAGTATTGTACTGAAATTTTTGATTTTTTAATATTGATCTTGTGCCCGCAATCTTGCTGAAGTTGTTCATTAGTTCTAATAGTTTTTAATGAACTCCTTAAGATTTTGTATGTAGAAGATCATGTAATGTGCAAATGAGGATAATTTTACTTCTTCCTTTTCATTCTAGATGCCTTTTTAATTTATTATCTAATCATCGAGCTTAGAACTCCAGTACAGTGTTGCATAGAAGTGGCAAGAAAAACATTCTTGTATTGCTTTTCTGATCGGAAAACCTCCAGTCTGTCACTACTGAGTGTGATGTTATTTGTATGTTTTTTGCAGGTGTCCTTTATCAAGTTAGGGAAGTTCCCTTTGTTCCTCGTTTATTGAGGGTTTTTTTTTTTTTAAATCATAAAGCTGGGCTTGGTGGCTCAGCCTGTAATCCCGCGCTTTGGGAGCCTGAGGTAAGTGGATTGCCTGAGCCCTTGGGTTCAAGACCCGCCTGGGCAACTTGGCAAGACCTCATCTCTACAATAAATCAAAAAAATTAGCCAGGTGTGGTAGTGTGTGCCTGTAGTTCCAGCTACTTGGAAGGCTAAGGCGGAAGGATTGCCGGAGCCCAGCAGGTCGAGGCTGCGGTGGCCGGGAGCGGCCACTGTGCACCAGTCTGGGTGACAGAGTGAGACTCCAACTCATTTAAAAAAAAAAAAAAGAAAGAAAGAAATGTTGAATTTACTCAAGTACTTTTTGTGTATGTAGTAAGATATGTGATTTTTTCCCCCTTTATTTTACTGGTGTGTGGTATATTAACAATTGATTTTCAGATGTTAAATCAACCTCACATTTTTAGAATAAGTTCTTCATGGTCAGGGTCATTTTTATATACTGCTGGATTTAATTTGCTAGTCTTTTGAGGATTTTAATGTGTATATTCAAGGGATTTTGATCTATAATTTACTTGTGATGTCTTTTGGTATCAGGGTAGTAGACTAGAATAAGTTGTGAGGTGTTCTAATTATTGAAAGAGTATGAAGTACTAGTATTAATTACTTAATAATTTGGTAGACTTTATAGGTGAAGCTATTCAGTCCTATGCTTTTCTTTATGAGAAGTTTTTTCAGTTATTAATTCAGTCTTTTTATTTGCTGTGGATCCATTTAGATATTCTTGACTCTGCTGTAGTAGGGTGTCTCTTTCCAGGAATTTGTTATTTTCATCTACGTTGTTTAAATCATTGGCATACAGTTCATAGTATCATAATTCTTTTTATTTCTGTATGGTAGGTGGTAATGTTTCCCCCTCTTTCATTTCATTTATTTTTAGAAGTTTGAGTGTTCTCGTTTTGTTAATCAGAATAACTAAAGGTTTGTCAATTTTGTTGGTCTTTTCAAAGACACTTTTAGTTTTGTTGCTTTCTTAATATTGTTTTTCTCTTTTTATTTTATTAAATTCTACTCTAAATTTTACTATTTCCTCTCCTTGCTTTTTAGGTTTAATTTGCACTCTTCCCAGTGCCTTAGGATAAAAGGTTAAGTTAATAATTTGAGATCTTTTGTCTTTTTAGTGTAGGTGCTTACAGCTATAAATGTACCTCATCACTGCTTTTGCAGCAACCCATACATTTTGGTATAATGTGTTTTGCTTTTATTTATCACAAGGTATTTTCTAGTTTCTCTTGTGGTTTTTTTTTTCCTATTGATTACTTAATATAAATTGTTTAACTTATACCTATTTATGAATTCTTCTAATTTGTTTTACTTTTGCTATCATCTCTCATTTAATTGGAGATAATATGAGAGGACTTCAAACATTTCATGGAAAATGCATAGTATGAAAAAACTATGCATGGATTACAAAAGTTTTTTGCACCAAAATATACTCATATTCACTTGTTATAACGTGTCTGAACAGGATCTAGTTTGAGGCACTATAAAGGATAACAAACAAATATACTATAAAGGATAAAAACAAAATTTTAAAAGAACCCCTATCAAAGCAGCATGAATTTTGCTAAAATTGAAGCAAGAACAAATATCAAATTTATGTTCAAGCTTGGGTGAAAGTATGGTGAAATCATTGATGCTTTAGGGAAAGTTTATGGGGAAAAAAGTAAAATAAAATTTTATGGGAATAATACCCCCAAAGAAATCAGCAGTTTACAAGTGGACAACTCATTTTAAGAAGGGATGAGATGATGCTAAAGATGAAATCCTCAGCAACAGACCATCCACATCTTTTTGTGAGGAAGAGATTCATCTTGTTTATACCCTAATTGAAGAACACCAGCGTCTGACAACAGAAACAATAGCCAACACCATAGACATCTCAACTGGATTTATTCTGACTGAAAATTCTAAGTTGAGCAAACTTTCCACTCGGTGGGTGCCAAAACCATTGTGCGCAAATCAGCTACAGACAAGAGGAGAGCTTTCAATGGAAATTTTAAACAAGTGGGATCAAGATCTAAAGCATTTATTTGAAGAATTGTAACAGGAGATGAAACATGGCTTTACCAGCATGATCTTGAAGACAAAGCATAATCAAAGCAATGGCTACCAAGAGATGGGAGTGGTCCAGTCAAAGCAAAAGCAGACAGTCAAGAACAAAGGCTATAACAACAGTTTTGGGGGATGCTCAAGGCATTTTGCTTATTGACTTTCTGTTGGGCCAGAGGACATTTGCTTATTATGAGGGTGTTTAGAGAAAGTTAGCCAAAGTTTTAGCAGAAAAATACTTAGGAAAGCTTCACCAGGTTGTCCTCCTCCACCAACAATAAAACTCCTCCTCACTCCTCTCATCAAACAAGAGCAATTTTGTATGAGTTTCAATGGGAGATCTTATGCACCCACCTTATGGTCCTATTCAATTTGTTCTTGGCTCCTGATTTCTTTTTATTTCCTAATCTTAAAAATATATATATAGGAAGGGCCCTTGCTTTTCTTTAGTTAACAATGTGAAAAAAAAGACTACATTGATATGGTTAAATTCCCAGGACCTTTTCAGGTTTTTTAGGGATAGATTAAATACTGGTGTCATAGCTTACAAGACCTTAATAGAGCAGTTGAGACGTAAAATTTATATTTTTAATTTCATTTGCCATGAACTTTCTTCCTTCTTCTTTTCTCCTTCTCCTCCTTCCTTCTTCCTCTTCTTCTTCCTCTTCCTCTTCCTTCTCCCTTCTCCCTCTCCTCCCCCCTCTTCTTTTTTTCTTGCTGAAATGAGTAGGAATACACTTTTTTGAAATTTCCTTGTAATTTATGTGATTGCAGTCCTTTTATATTTATTGAAGCTTGTCTTAAAGACTTAGCACATGGTCTATGCTAAGGAATGTCTTGTGTGTGCTTGAGAAGAATGTGTATTCTGCTGTTGTTGAGTAGAATGTTCCATAGATATCAGTTTGGTTTGGTTTCTATACAGTGTTGAGTGTTGTTTTGATTTTTTTAATTTTAATTTTTTGGAACGCTTCATTAATTTGTGTGTCATCCTTGCACAGGAGCCATACTAATCTTCTCTGTGTTGTTCCAATTTTAGTATATGTGCTGCTGAAGCGAGTACATTCTGATTTTCTATCTCCTTGTTGAACTTCTACCTATTTGCTTTATCCATTATTGGACTTGAGAATTGAAGACGCCCACTATTAATGTGGAACTTAATTTCTCCTTTCACTTTTGCCAATTTGAGTTTCTTGTATTTTGTTGCTCTATTATTAGGCACATATTTACTTATAACTGCTATGTGTTACGTTTCTATATGTTACAGATCCAGCAATACAAATATGAATATATTTGATTTTATACAATTGCTTTTTAATTCAAGTAAGGGAAGAATGAAGAAAAATACACATTTTTGCTGTCTTTCAGAATTACGTAATTATTTTACCAGTCTTCTCTGTTTTCTTCATATGGATTTGAATTTACTATTGATTTACCTGCTTCCTATCTGAAGGACTTTTGTTAGTATTTCTTACAAGACAGGTCTGCTAACAAAAAGATCTCTGCTTTTGTCTATCAGAAATGTCTTTATTTTGTTTTCATTGCCTGAAGGGGTTAGACTTTTTTTTTTTTAAGAACAGTTTTAAGATCACAGCAAAATTGAATAGAAAATACAGATAGTTTCCATATGACCTCTGACTCTCCCCCACACATGCACAACCTCCCTCACTATCAACATCCACATCAAAGTTGTACATTTATTGCAGTTGATGAACCTACATTAATACATTATCACCCAAAGTCCAAGTCCACAGTTTACACTAGGGTTTACTCTTGGTTTTGTATATTATGTGAATATTGACAAATATATAATGACATGTATTCACTGTCATAATATCATGCAGAATAGTTTTACTGCCCTGAAAACCTTCTATATTCAGCCTATCCATCCCTTCTCTTCTAACCTTGGCAACCAATGATCATTTAACTGCCTCCATAGTTTTACCTTTTCTAAACTGTCATGTAGTTGAAAGCATACAATATGTAGCCTTTTCTGTTTTCATTTTTGAAAGATAGGTTTGCTTAGATATAAGATTCTTAGTTGACAGGTTTGTGGTTTTGTTTTGTTTTTTAAATCACTATGACTATTTCATCCCCCTGCTTTCTGCCTTCATTATTTCTGATGAAAAGTCAGCTGTTAACCTTATTGAAATTCTCTTGTACACATGGAATTTGTTTTTTCCTCGCTGTTTCCAGATTTTTTCTTTGCATTTACTTTCAGTATTTTAACTATAATGTGTATGTTTGTAGACCTCTTTGCGTTTATCCCTATTTGAGTTTGCACAGTTTCCTGGATGTATAGGTTGTTGATTTCCAATAAATATGGAAAGTTTTCAGCCATTATTTTGTGGATATTTTCTCTGCTTCTTTTTTTTCTGTTATTTCTGTGATTTTTTTTCTGTTATTGATTAAATATAAGTGTGATGATAAAATATAAGCTTTATACTGCTTAATATGTCCCACATTTCTCTGTGGTTCTTTGTCATTTTCAGGAGTACCTTTAGGCTTGAACTTCATGCTCTAACTCATTCAATTAGTTTGGGGAATGGTTCTCTTTCTACAGATTATGTCTCCCATGGGCAAAATCTCTGAACCACTACTCTGAGTGCTAGGCAGAGTGGTAGCCTCTAGTTTTCACAGCTTGCCTCTACCAACATGAAACCTCATTCCCAAGAGTGGGTCAGAGTCCTAGTATTTTTGGTGTGCCTCCCCAGAGTAGAGTCTCCTTATGGGTAGGGGTTGAGTAGAGGAATCCCTTGGCCTCTTAGTTATTCTTATTAGGGATTTCACTTCTTCAGATTTGAGAGGAGGAGAAATATTGGTAGCCTGCCACTTCTATTGAGGTACAGTAAACTTAGTTTGGCAGCTGAAGAAAGAGGGAGTCCATGTATCCTCTTTCTGTTGCACTAGGGGTGATGGTGGAGGAGTTCTTACCAAGTGTTAGTAGATTTAAAAAAAAAAAAAAAATCTTTATTTTCTCTATACTTTTAGGACAATTCCCATAGATTTTAAATTTTTATGGTTTTCATCAACTATGCTTATTGGGGAGCGTGTCTACAGAACTCCTTATACTACCTTTCAGAAATGGAACACTACCTTTGCTTTTGAAGCATTTGTTTTTCTGATACAGAATTCTGAGTTGATTTTTCTTTTTTTTTTTCTTCATTGCTTTAATAATGTATTTGTCTACTGGCTCCATTGTTGTAGCTCTGGATGTAATGTTCTCTCCTCCCATTCCCTATCCAATGAATGGTTTATGTCTTCCTATTCTTTTTTTTTTTTTTTTTTGGTCTGTTTTGGGGTTTGTTTTTTTGTTTGGTTTGGTTTCTTCTTCTTTTTTTTTAATGCTTAACTATGATGTTCATCGGTGTGATTTATGCTGAACACTTGCTTTTCTTCTGAGAATCTGGAATTTTGGTGTACACGTGGCAGAGTACCTACATGACCTTTCTACAGTAATAAAATCCTGGACATTGGCTAGCTTAATGAACTTCCCCTGCAGACAAAATTTCACATGTATTGTCACAACTTGTTGCTGGAAGAATGAAACATGTCTTATATGACTCCCCTGGAGAGGTCCCTTGCAATCTTGTGCCTGGTTTCCCCCAGCCTTCACCCATGCACTTGTCTTCTTTTCTGATTTTGTTTAGTGTCCTCCCACTTTAATAAATCATAGCCATGAGTGGGTGCTGGGTCCTGTGATTTCTCATAGTGAATCACCAAACCTGGAGGTGGTCTTGGAGAGCCCCAGCACACCAACTGTGGCTTTTACTGACTTGGTGTCATTCAGGGGGTGCCCAGGATTTGAAGGGGGTGATATGATGTTTTGTATGCCCTCCTGTCTGTGATCAGCTCCCAAAATTTCTAGCCACTCTGTTACTCTCAACTTCAGAATTTGTCCTCTGACATCTGAAGCCTGTAGAACTGCTTTCTGTGTGAGTCTCCTGTGCAGCAGACTGGGGGATGCCCTCAGCACAAGCTGGCATGGTTCCTTGTTTCAAGGGTTCGATATTCAGTTTCTGCCTGCTTTTGGTTTCTTTTCAGTGTCTTCAAATAGTTATGTTTATGTTATTCCTCCATTTCTGGCAGTGGAACCATCTGCCTGTTTTTATAATTGCTAAAAACTATTCTCAGTAGTTGAGACTTTTCTTGTTTTAATACTTAATGATTCAAATGGCTGGTGGAAAACATTATCTTTTTCATGTAAGAAGCTATTACCAGAATTCTTTGCTATAAACAGGGGTTTTATTTATTCTTTTTCTCTGTGGTGTTACTTTGTTGTTCTAAATTATTCAGCCATTGGTGTGAGACCCAAACCTGAGAAAAGTTTTCAGCATTGCTTGTGGTGTTAAATTTATGCTGACGTCCTACTCACACTATTCTGGGTGGAATCTGAACAAACAGGCAACCAGCACTGCTACAGACACAGTTGTGGATAATGACATGATGTGCCAAACTTTCCCTACTGGGATTATTTCCCAAATGTGGTCTGTTTCTTGTAAGCCATTATAGGTGCATGTCCAGACCTGATTTGTAATTTTTTTTTTTTATTGAGTTAGAGTCTCACTGTCTGTTGCCCAGGCTGGAGTGCAGTGGCATGCTCATGGCCACCAGAGCCTCAACCTGCTGGGCTCAGGTCATCCTTCTGCCTCAGCCTTCCAGGTAGCTGGAACCACAGGCGTGTGCCACCATGCCCGGCTAATTTTTTTGATTTATTGTAGAGACGAGGTCTCACCAAGTTGCCCAGGCTGGCTTCTGATGCGTATTTTAACTGCAACAATAGTTATTCTTTCTTCCTTCTCATCCTGAGCTTTTTAACTAGCTTTTTTGACTTTCTCTGTGGATTTTTGTTCATGCGTTAATGAGCCTTTTGTCCATCCTTTTCTTTCTTCTGCAACCCTGAGCATATACCAACACATTCCTTGCCCGGGGGTATTAGGTGGGTAAAGCAAACAGGTGGGTTAGATGTTTGGGATGATCCTCTTAGATTAATTTCATTGGTCTGCAAACCATCAGCAGACTTTGTAATGGTAATGAAAGCCAGGCTTTACTTGTTCCACATTTTGGTTTTTTAGATTGAGTTTTAGAAGGCAATCCTAACAATAAGAATTTTGGTTGAGTTCATGTGTAAACAAAGAAGGCTATTTTGATTTGGATTTGCCAGTTAAAATTTTGCTTCATGTTCACATGTTATGGGTGACATTGCCCCCCAAAAAAGATGATTTGGGTGAGATTTTATGCCTTCTTTCTTCATTTCTGTCTGGTTTTTAAAAATTATAGTAGAACATGTCAGTAGTTCTATACTTTACATCCTCCTACAAAGATTTTGTATGAAATTCTTGCACTGAAATTCTATAACTAGAAGGATACTTTCACATAGTTAGAGAAAGTTCATTGGTAGATTTTAGAAACAGCAGTTGGAGAAGGGGAACTTGAGGGAAAGGGACTGAAAACCAAAACGTAGATTTGTTTGTCTTGTAATTAAGATTTTCTTCCCTTGCCACCATAAAAGTACTTTGGAAATAATATTAATTGTAATATTGCAATAAAAATATGTAGAATCCTGGTGATGCCTTTTTGTGAGAGGTTATTTTAGCCACAAAGACTAAAAATGGGAGTCTGGAATCAACCAGACTTCACTTTTCAAAGGCAGAAGGACATTTGCCCTTCATTTGAGGGGATCTCATGTCCCCAGTTGAATCTGAGGTTGATATTTGGTACCTCGTAGTGTTTGTTGGACTAAACCTCCCACACTGTATCTAGTAGTCAGTGTGACTCTCTTGTAGACCTACCCACTTCAAAGCCATGTTTATTGTCTCCTTGTCAGACGTGTCTCATCAGCTTGCAGGCTGTTCCCATCACAAGAAGTGGCAGAGCTAGATGTCTGCACCTGGGTGTCTCTTGTTCCCTTAGACCAATGCAAGGGGTAGCAAGCCATGGCTGCCTGTGAGTTAGCTTGAAGAATGGTTTTCACATATTACATAGTTGAAAAAAATCAAGAGTGTTGATATTTTATGATAAATGAAAATCACAGTGTTCAAATTTCAGTGTTCATAAACACAGGTTGTTTGTTTGCTTGTTTGTGGCCACTTCCTTGCTTCAGGAACAGGATTGAGTGTTTGGGAGACTGAATGGCCTGTAAGCCTAAAACGTTTATTTAGCATTTTACATAAGGTTTGCCAGCTTCTGGTCCAATGTGTCCCATGTAACTATTTTCTTTCATTGTCTGTAAAATGTCTAGCTACTGAATATACATAAAAACCCAAAATACACAACCCTGCCTGCCGAATCTAGTGTTGCTGTTCCTCTTCTGTTTCCAGAGGTGCAGGATCTGGGGTGGGGAACTGGCAACTGAAGGTCCCTGGGGGCATTCTGGCCCTGGGGGTAATGGAGGGCAGTAATGTGAAGATAGGGAGGGAGAGGAAAGAAACCCACTCTACTCCACCAGGCCCCTACTTCAGCTTCAAGCAGATGGAGGACAGCAAAAAGGGAGGATGTTGCTCTGGTTTAGTGTACTGCATACTTCTGGAATGGAAACTGACTTGGTGGGGGGAAGCGTTAAACGTAGCTTTCCCTTAAGACATACTCTCTTCACCCCTTGTGTTTAAAACTTTTAAACTATTTCCTGCTGTGAAATTGATTTGCTCGTAATCTTTCGGAAATACATCTTTTATTTAAATTGAAATACTTTACACCCTTATACTCAACTATTCACAAGTGAAGGAGCAGGGAAAAATCACTTAAAAAGTTCTCCTTGCTATAATATGGACTGTGTGAACTCGCATATGCTGATCTGACAGTAATTATTGACTCTATCAACATCTGTTAAACATGAAATCTACCTTATGTTGAGACAAGGCCTTTCTATTCTTAATCCTTTTTGCATGGAAGCGATAGTGTATATTTAATTTTAAGCTATTCTGTAGTTAAGGGTTTTAATTTTCTGTGTCTCAGGTAGATATATTGGAGAGAGGTACGTGTATGTGTGTGTTTAGAGTAGGGGAAATGATGAGGGTGAGGTATTCTCTCCTTTTCTATGATTGTCTACAGTTCTACTCATTATTAGCCTCTGTTATTTGGGATGTTAGAGAACTAAGTGCACCATTACATCATCTGACCTAACCTCTCACTGTGCCAGAAATGTACCGATGTTCTTGGTAATTGATTGGCTCAGACCTTTTTATCCTTAGTTAAAGAGCTGCTGTGGGCCTCTACCTGCAAGACAGGGAGTCTCATGCTGCCCTGAGAAGTGGCTTTTGTACTAACTGCAGATGTGACTACAGATCTAGGTTATTTCTCCAATAACATAGGGGGCAGTACACCAGATATTTCTTGTTCACATGAGTCATAGAAGATCTTCCTTCCATTGACAGGGTGTTACAGTAGTAATAGTACCGATATGCTTACAAGGCAGGGTTGTGTGAATTTGGTACAGAACGTATTGATCATCAAATTCAAGGTCTAACAGTATCTCTCTTTAAAGATGTTAGCATAGGCTGGTCGCAGTGGCTCAGGCTGTAATCCCAGCACTTTGGGAGGCCAAGGTGAGAGGATTGCCTGAGCCCATGGGTTCGAGAACAGCCCGGGCAACTTGGCAAGACCTCATCTCAACAATAAATCAAAAAATTAGCCAGGTGTGGTAGCGCGCACCTGTAGTCCCAGCTACTTGGAAGGCTGAAGTGGAAGGATCGACGCTGCAGTGGCTGTGAGCATGCCACTCTAGCCTGGGCAACAGAGTGAGACTCCGAGTAAAAAAAAAAAAGATGTTAGCATAAAAATAATTAAAACTGAGATTTGAAGGTAGCCTTATCATTCTAGACCTTTTTATTACAATAAAGTGTATGCTCTCTATTGATCTTTTTAGTTTGTGTGCTTCAGAATCATACTTGTCATGCTGACCATATTTTTCTTCAACAAGCCAATTCCACCTCCTAGAAGATTCTCAGTCCCTAACAGCTAGTTGCCATCACCAAGGCCAGGCTTTTGCTTGGGTGCAAGTTACTTGTTGTACATCCACACCTTCTGAACAAAAAATTTTAGCATTTTATTTTACTTAATTTCAAGAAAATTGCTATACCCCAAAGGTGTTCATTACTATTTTATTTTCAGATGTTAGGTTTGAGGAAGAGATCATTTTAATTATCTATTGTGGTTTTTACTGTTTTTGCTATTTCCTTGTTAAGCTTGTATTTTTCCCAAGTAATAAGTTTGATTTTTTTTAAAAAAGACTTTTTTATTTTCTTTTGTAAACAGGTTGAAAGGATTGTTGACAAAAGGAAAAATAAAAAAGGAAAGACAGAGTATTTGGTTCGGTGGAAAGGCTACGACAGTGAGGACGACACTTGGGAACCAGAGCAGCATCTGGTGAACTGTGAGGAATATATCCATGATTTTAACAGACGCCACACTGAAAAGCAGAAGGAAAGCACGCTAACCAGAACAAATAGGACCTCCCCAAACAATGCCAGGAAACAAATCTCCAGATCTACCAACAGCAACTTTTCTAAGACTTCTCCTAAGTCACTAGTGATTGGCAAAGACCACGAGTCCAAAAACAGCCAGTTATTTGCTGCCAGCCAGAAGTTCAGGAAAAACACAGCTCCATCTCTCTCCAGCCGGAAGAATATGGACCTCGCCAAGTCGGGTATCAAGATACTTGTGCCTAAGAGCCCCATTAAGAGCAGGACCGCAGTGGACGGCTTTCAGAACGAGAGCCCCGAGAAACTGGACCCCATCGAACAGGGTCAGGAGGACACGGTGGCACCTGAGGTGGCAGCAGAGAAACCAGTCGGAGCTTTATTGGGCCCTGGTGCAGAGCGGGCCAGAATGGGGAGCCGGCCCCGGATACATCCACTAGTGCCTCAGGTGTCCGGCTCCGCGACTGCAACCATGGCCACGGGTTTAACCGTTAACGGGAAAGGTGAGTATCCAGGTGACACCCACCTGCCCAGGAGGTGGCACCTCAGCATACTTGGTGACAATCTCAGAGGGGTGTGGGTCCTTCTCTAGAGAGCAGGCCTCGAGCTAATGTGAGTCTGAGGAATTCTCACAGACATCTGTTGGAGCCTGTGAGAGATTTTGCCAGCTTCTCCTTTCTTCACTTAAAGAAGCCTTTGGCATCTCTCTCTCCAGTCTGCACTAGTTGTCTGTATTTAATTTACCATCCACAAACTGCTACCACATTGACTTGCTTTAAATAAAGGTTCTCCAACCCTCCAGGCTGCAGACTAGTACCAGTCCGTGGCCTGTTAGGAACTGGGTCACACAGCAAGAGATGAGCATCGGCCGAGCAGAGCTCCTTGTGCTGTCAGATCAGCAGTGGCATTAGATTCTCATAGGAGTGGGAAACCTACTGTGAACTGCTCATGCAAGGGATCTAGGTTGTGAGCTCCTTATGAGAATCGAATGCCTGATGATCCCCTCCTACCTTCTGCCCATAGAAAACTTGTCCTCCATGAAACCGGTCCCTGATGCCAGAAAGGTTGGGGACTGCTGCTTTAAACAATGTCTCCCTTGAAATAGGTTGTGGTTGGTAATTTTTTACAGCAAGTTTCTTTCTGAAGCCATCTACTTTTCCTCATTTCATAGGCCCCGAGTCCTGTGTTAAGAACCCGTGAGCATTTTCTAAGTGTGACCAGCATTGATTTAGAATCCTGGTCCTTGATTTTGCTCACCTCGTTGAATAACCAGAAATGCCTTTCAGTGAAGGGTGTTGATAACCCAATAGGGCCTTCGGGAGTTTGACTGTTTTTCTGTGATGATCAGCTGTTTAGAGGCCGTTGCTCCTCTGTCAGAGTGGGAGTCCGCTCAGCACAGTTGGCATTCTCTGTTTTACTCTTGCATCTACCCTTGCTCCCAGATTTTGCAGCTGCCTTGGTTGTGCTGTGGCCTGCCCATCTCCCAAGACAACTCAATGGGAGTCCACACAGACAACGTCCTTCTCTTCACTTGCCACACCTCACCAGCCACCAGTTTTTATAGAATTCTGTTAAAATCTCTCACATCCAAGTCCTTCTTGCCCTGCCTCACTTTAGGTCCAGGTAACTTCTTACCTGCCATAGCTTTCTAATAAGTCTCCTGATTTTGACAGCCCACATCATTTTCTATAACTCCTGGACAGGGGAGGTGCCCACTCACCATTCTGATGACCCCTCTCCCTGGTTGCCTTGGGTGGCAGGTATGCTCCATGTCTGTGGTCCGTCCCTCCTCTGCTTTCCCCATCAACACCAGGCTGCAGCTCTTCCTTCATAACCTGTGAACTGGCTTAGGGACCACCACCTCCTGGCCCTTTTCTCTCCTGCCCTCTGCATCACAGCCTTGTAACTGTCTCTTTTTATCTCAACCCAAGCTCCACAGAATAATAGTAAACAAAATAAAATGATGCTGGTTTGTTTGGGAAGCTATTTTCCTCCAAAGAGAAATGTTCACCTAAGACGTATTCTAACCCTCTTGCCATGATGCTTCCAAGTTTCCAACTTGGCTTATGCTCTTGTATATAGCAGGGAAGCAGGACATAAACTGAAATCTGTGGTTTCCTCCCCTTGAACAAGAAATCCTGCCAGTGCTTTCTAGACACACATGTGAGCCAAATGCTGCCTCTTCCCTGCTCCAGGGTTTTGCCTTCACCTGAAATGTGTAGCTCCTTTGCAGATTCAGCTTCCCTTGACATGCTCACGGGTACAGTTTTCTCTTACTTAGTGGCTGTTGTTGTTGTTGTTGTTGTTGTTGTTGTTGTTTGAGTTGGGGGTCTCACTCTGTTGCCCAAGCTGGAGTGCAGTGGCATGCTTATGGCCGTCTCAGCCTCAACCTGCTGAGCTGGAACTACAGACACGCACTACCATGCCTGGCTAAATTTTTTTATTTATGGTAGAGATGTGGGGCTCAGGCAATCCTCTCACCTCGGCCTCTCAACGTGCTGGGGTTATAGGCGTGAGCCACTGTGCCCGGCTCTCTTACTTAGTTGTCCATGAAGGATCATAGAAGTTCAGAGGTAGAAGGGACTTTATAAATTGTTTAATGACATGTGCTGCTTTACAGTTAGGGAAGTCGAATCCAGAGAAGGGGATGTTCAGAGAGAGGCCTGGGCCAGAGGGGGGAACAGAGCAAATGCCTCATTGCCTCTCCAGTGTCCTTCTCATTGCTGCTTGCTGCCTCCACTGCTCAGAGACATCTCTAGTGACGACTTGGGGCCAGGCTCTATGCTAGACTCTGATGCTACAAACAAGGACTGGGGCAGGGACTGGCAGTCCATTTTGTGTGGCCTGCAAGCTAAGGATGGATTTTGTTTTCTAATGTTTGAAAAATATCAAGAGAAGCACTAACATATGAAAAAATAAAGTTTCTCTGTTCATGCATATAGTTAAATTGGAGCACAACTACATTCATTTATTTACTTATTACCTGTGACTGCTTTCTAGCAACAAGGGCAGAGTTGGAGTTATTGTGACAGAGATGGTATAACCTGCAGAGCCAAAAGCTTTGCTGATCTCTGCTCTTAGGAGCCATCGTCCTGGGGAGTTTGTTTTTGTTGTTGTTGTTGTTGTTTAATTTTAATTGACGGAACAGAAGAGGCTTTCGAAGGTCTACGGCCTCCTTTCTGTTGTCCACAAAAGTTGGAAATAACGTATATATATATATAACCTAACACGGTTTTAATCTTGGCAAGTCCAACTTTGGTCACCACCTTGCCAAAGTCTTCAGTTCCCGTGTGTGTGTGTTCCTTCAAAATAAACTGCAGCCCTTTTAAATTTCCACATTCTGCTTTTACCACATGTGAAATGCTTTTCCACAAAAGCCTTCATTCCTTCCTTTGTATTTCATATGTAAGGAAAGTAATGGCTTCTATTTAGGGATTTGGAGACTTCCTTTTTCAAAATCATCTATGAGGATGGATTTGGTTTAACGAAAAGGGATGCATATTATTTTACCTAGTACTGTGAACTTGGATAGATTGGGGTGGGGGTGGCACAATTTTTCCAAGGCCCCCACATTTATCTTTCTCCAAAGTCACAGTGATCTCTTTACTTCTCTCTTACTGCTGCCTGGGCACTGGTCAGATACAGCCCTGAGTCCTGTGTACTGCAGTACAAAAAATAGAAGCTGCCTAGGAACATTTTTTAGGACAGTGGTGAGTGACATCCCCTACAGCCTTGATCTAAATTGGGCTTGCAGATCTACAAGGAAAGGACAGGCATCTCCCACCAAGACCTCCCATTGGCAGATCCTTTCTGGAAGAAAATCGATGACAGAAGCAGGTGGTGCCTCAGACAGCTGGGCCACCTGCACACTCAGTAAGGTGTGGAGCCATCACTTCCCTGGTCCCTGTGCAGAGGGAAGCGTTTATTGCTCCCTTCACTGAAATTTAAGCTCCTGCAAGGGATTTTGTTTTTCCAGGGCTAAATCTTACCATGTGCAGAATAGTTCCTGCAGCACAGTAGGTGTTCTGAGAATATTTGCGGACAGATTCTGGTAGAATGGGTGCTCCTTGACCACAAGGACTGCAAGGAGTCCTTTATGGCCCTTATTGCTGGCTCAGAGTAAACAGTAGGTAGAGCAGGAGGAATGAAATGCTATTAAAATGACAAAGGTTTGTGGCCAGAAACACAGACCTTCCTGGAAGGCACTCACTTGCCTTCAGGGTACTTCCTTCTGAATGAAGGAAAGCAATACTGAAGCTCTGTTAGATTATTGGATCATACTCACATGTTGTTGAAGCAGTTATTTGTTTTGCTTTCTAGATTAATTTTAGAGCTACATATGAAAACTGACTTGTTTTTCTAAAACTAATTGAAGCAGATTCTGGTAGAGTCACTGGGAAATGAACTATCTCCTATTCTCAATATTAATCACGAGTATTTGAATATCTGTTAACCCAAAGAGAATGTTTCTGGAGTGTTTTTACACACACCCCCTTACTTTTATAGAATAACCATACGTGTGTTTGGTTTTTAATTATTTTAAGATGAAACAAAGATTTAAAAGATTAGTATATTACTTCACTTAGAAATGTGAGAAATTTTTAAAATTTAGGTGATACAGCTGTCTTTCTACTTTTCTTTGTCAGTGTCGATTTTTTTTTGCTCTTTTAATTGCCTAATGAATTAATCCTACAGAAGAAGTTATTGCTTTTAAAAATTGGATTATTAATTCATTCTTTCATGAATTCACATATAATTCATCATCATTCCATAAGTATGAAATTTCAGAAAACGATATTAGCAAACAAAATTGATATAGACCTCATCAGTGTTATGTAGGGTTGGCTTCTGAATTTCACACCAAAGCCAACAAAGTTTGAAGAAAAATGACTGAGGAAGTATCTCAGCATACCTTCCACCCCATGAACATTTCAACCAAAGGGAGCTCCCAGGAGAAAGCGTTCAGGAGAATGTGGCTGTTTCTGGGGAGCCGAAGTGTAACTTCTTCTCAACAATAATATGAAACAGATGATCCATCTCCCTTTTCTCTGTGATCGTCAGGGAAGCTGAAGAGCCAGATCAACAACTCCCTCGGAAAAAAGGCCCCATAGTCCTCTAAAGCCATTTATTATTTAGTTGCTGAAATTAGAACTTAATTCCAGGGAGGGTTAAGAAGTCAGGAGACCAGTGCTCAGAGGCAGTGACTATTCATTAGGACTGCATCAGAAAATATCCACTTGAAAAGAGGTGACATTTGAAGTCGGGTTATAGCAGACAAGCAGTTCTAAGTATGTATGAGCATTTGATCAGAAAAGATTTCAATTTGAAACCAAACATTTGTTGACATCTCCTGTATAACAAGCCTATGCTAGAGGCTTCCACGTGTGTTATGTTACTTGTGTTAACAAGAACAAACTCACTTAGACATAGACAGGTTCCAGAAGCTAAAGCTTGAACCAGAGGGGAGTAGAGCTTTGAGACAAGCAGATATACAGCCTTTTCCACCACTTCCTAAGCATTTTACAGGTATCTTCAGGTGGAGTGATATGATTGCCTAGCAGCAAATGTATTTTTTTCTGTTCCTTGCAGTGAGCTCCAACTTCAACATGCTTAAGAATTCTAGCACAGGATTCATCCAGCAGGCATCAGTCTGTTAGTATAAAAAGTTGGTTATCACCAGGAATCTTCAAAAACATATATACCATAATTGTTTTATTTTAAAACTTATAAATGTGCACTTATTTGCCGATCACTGATGTAGAGCTGAGGACTTTTCTTGGAGTTGGATTCATAGGTTGAAGTCTTCTTTTGTGTACAGCACGTCTGTAATGCATCATCTAAAGTGGAGCAAAAACTTAGATACTTACCAGTCTGTCTGAGTGCACAGTCCTAGCCTTTTTTATTTTTCTCATTTTCTCACACCTGGTTTGACAATAATTTTTCGTCTAAAGCCTTCCCAAATCACTTAATATAGTTTTCATTGAGGCATCAATGCCCCTTCTGTAATCATATTTCCTGTTTTATGTAAAAATTAACTAAGTATAACAAGGGCAGTTAACCTAGGAAGTATAAGAGAGGAAAAAGCATTTATCATATTTTCTTATGTTTATAGGAATCACACAGACAAAAGACATGTTAACAGGAGAAAAAGGCATACACATTTAATTGATGTTTTAATTTGACATGCCCAGAGGAGTTCCACAGAAAAGATGAAATACCCAAAGAAATGATTAGGCCTGAGAGCGTATATACCATTTTAACAAGGGGTGATAAATTGTAAAGAAGTGACCAGACAAAGGAAAGAGTGGTTTGGGTGTTTCTTGGGGGTGGTAAAATGTGGAGAGGTAAATATATGGGGAAACTAATGCAAGATAAAGGCTATTTTAGTAAGTTTATGTTTGCAGACTCAACTGCTTTTCATCTCTCTGATGACAATGGTTGTTTTCCTGGTACTTTACAAATAGAAATGTATGCCCTGCTTTTAGGCAAAATAAGAAGGGCAGAGAGTTCTTCCTGCATCTGTTGCTTCTCAATTGACTTCATCTCAAAATAATTCTTATGCCAAAGTGGCATATTTTGGGGTTGCATTTTCTAACCCATCAGGAGTTTAGGGAGTAACCCAGCCAGCACATAACCGGCATATCCCAGCAGGAGTTGAGTGTGGGTGATGTGGAGTGCCATGCCTGACCATGACCACCTCACTCTGCAAAGGGAGCCAGGACTTTTCTCAGGGAGTATGTCTCCTCCTTACTCTACTTCTAGTGATTCATGATATTAGTAGTTTCAAAGACGATGAAGACTCCAGACAGTGTTTACCAAATGAGCCAACTTCAGAGCCCTACTTCTAGCCTACAAGCTGACATAGGACATGATATAACTGTTCAGTTTTTTCTTTTCATTTCAGCTTTTTTTGGTATCTCCTCCCCCAAACTAAAACAAAATCACAAGCTGTTGAACCATACAAGTATGATCACATTGATATATTTAAAAGATATGCATGTTAT
>CAUYQG010133482.1:0-14681 GCA_963574415.1 Tarsius wallacei
CCCCCCCCCCCCCGCCCCCCCCCCCCCCCCCCCCCCCCCCCCCCCCCCCCCCCCCCCCCCCCCCCCCCCCCCCCCTCGGGAAGAGAGGACGGTTCTGGAAGAGATTGACATTTGAGTCAGTGGACTGAGAAAGGAAGACCCATGCTCAACCAATGTTGTGACTGAGAATTTCCAG
This sequence comes from Tarsius wallacei, assembly GCA_963574415.1. Lineage (NCBI taxonomy): Eukaryota > Metazoa > Chordata > Mammalia > Primates > Tarsiidae > Tarsius > Tarsius wallacei. The sequence continues at coordinate 176 of CAUYQG010133482.1, forward strand.
TTCAGCTTCTGAGAAAGTTTTGAGCCTTTTCTCTCTCAGCCTACACTTTTAAGGATTTTTTCTTTTTTTCTAATGTAATTGTGTACTTGCTTGAAAAATTTCAGAGGCTGACTTTGTGATAATAGAATATGGACACCCTTCGGCAGAATTCTCCATTGTTTAGGAGTCACCTAAAGGCAATTAATCTACAACCTGGCCACAGTTGGGACAGCGCAGGCCAGCTCTCCAGGTGGACAACAATTCAAGATAATCATTGACGCAAGATCTGTTCTACTCCCAGATACTCCTCATCCATTCTTTCCCTTTATTTTACTATTTTGAGTCAGGGTCTCACTCTGTCACCCAGGCTGGGGTGCAGTGGCACAATCATGGTTCACTGAAGCTTTGACTTCCTGGGCTCAGGAGATCCTCCCGCCTCAGCTTCCTGAGTAGCTGGGACTACGGGCACGTGCCACCACACCCAGCTAATTAAATGTAAATATCTATTTGTAGAAATGAGGTCTCACTGTGTTGCCCAGGCCGGTCTTGCACTCCTGGGCTCAAGCAATCCTTCCACCTCAGCCTCCCAAAGTGCTGGGATTACAGGTGTAAGCCATCCCGCCCAGCTGCTAACTGGCTTTAAAACCTGGAGTGCAAAAACATTTTTGGCTGGGTGAGTAAAAAATAATGTAGCTTTCATTCATTTTGTTCCCTGTAATCTTTCATGCTGGGCGCTGGCAAATGTGTGGTCATTTCTAGTGAGGCTGCCTCCCAGCTCAGCGTGGGCCCTCGGAGGAAGGCTAGGAAGGGAAGCCAGCCTTGATTTGGTGCTGGCCGGGGCCTGGAAATTCATACGCGTGATCCTGCTTAATCCTTGGAACGATCTGGTGAAGGCAGCATGATTACCTCTGCTTTATTGATGAGGAATTGAGAATCAGAGGAGAGAACCCTCTAGGGCTCACGAGGACTCCTAATCTGGGCGGCAGCCCTCTGGCATGGGTCATGGGCTCTGCCCCTCTGGGTTCTGGTTTGGTGTAGTGAAAAGTGCTCAAATTTCACCACTGCTGGGGACCAGTATACCCTCAGAAGCATTCACTTTATCTGAGCTCTGATGATTCCCTCAGCTGTAAGATGGGACAACTCAGTTGTAAGATGGGAACAACCTCTGGTGAGATTGTTGTGAGAATTATCTAGAAGAGAGGCAAGTGCCCCACAGGCCTGCCACAAGGGAGAGGCCCAGCACACTTTTTTTATGTTTTTGAGTCAGGGTCTCACTCTGTTGCCCAGGTTGGAGTGTGATGGCATAATCACAGCGAATGCAGCCTCAACCTCCTGGGCTCAGGTGATCCTCCCGTCTCAGCCTTCCAAGTAGCTGGAACTACAGGCAGATGCCACCACGCCTGGCTACTTTATTTTTATTGTAGAGACGAGGTCTTACTATGTTGCCCAGGCTGATCTTGAACTCCTAGGCTCAGGCAGTCCTCTTGCTTCAGCCTCCCAAAATATTGGGATTACAGGCATGAGCCACCGCGCCTGGCCCCAACACAGTTTAGTTCTTCCCACCCCTTCCTTTACCCTCTTCTAGAGACTCTTGTGCCCTGGAAACCCGAGCTCTTTGGTGTATGTGGGGAGATGAGAGGACAGGTGTGGCTTGGCTTTCTTCCTCTGTTACCTTCTAATGGACTGAATTTTGTCCCCGGATTCATATATTGAAGCCCTATAGCCCCAGTGTAACTGTATTTGGAGTAAGAAAGTGATTAAATTTAAATGAGGTCATAAGGGTGGGACCCTAATTTGATAGGATTAGTGTCCTTAAAAGGGACATCAGAAAGCTTGCTCTCTCTGCCAGGTATACACATGGATTTAAATTTATGAATTGATTTTAATATTTAATATTTTACCCTATCTGAAGACCTTCTTAAATTGAAGCCATTTAATAGCATCTCATAAATGCCTTTAGAGTAAAAGTTTCTTTGTATAAGTTTTTGTTTTACAAAAACTGTTGATTAATATAGTATACATTTCTTAATTTGAAAAGATGAATTAAAGACTTATTCACATTACAGAATAATTATTTAATTTTTAACAGGTTTCTGTAGTTGGGGGCCCTCAGGTACGTTTAACTAGATGGTGGATTAAAGTAGCAGGTGGTTTATTTTAATTTTCTTATGTGTTATTTGGCCATCTGACCACTGGGTGGTGATGAAGACCAACAAACAAGTTCTGGTTTATACTTATCCCCCCACCCCTGCCACCCTACTCCCCCTGTAAATGGGAGCCGGAGTGGGGCTCCTGTCCAGGCATAGCAGCTGTGGATGAGATAGAATTCATTGAGGACATACAGAAAATCACGCCAACCAAACTGTCTATTGGTCTGTAGTCTACAGTCACCATGTAAGGTTCACACAAAGGCAGTCCTCTGAAAACTGCCTGCTTTTGTGATGATTCTATGAAAGATACCTTGGCATAGGTATGGCAGGCATTATTCTCCCTATTTTACGGCTGAGGAAACTGAGGCTCAGAGAGATTAAGTGGAAGTCATGTCTGTGATGATTTGGGGAACACCAGGACTTCTCTTATGCAGCAGAGACTCGGCAAATTTCCAGATTTCCAGGGAATATTTTCCTTCCTTTCTGACCCTCCAACTGCCTGTCACCACCATCCCAGAAAAGCAAGACATGTAAGTAACATAGCAGGGCATCCCTCAAGTTCCTGGCTATAGTTTTTTTGTTAAGGATGGCAGAACCCTAGCTCAAAAAGCATGATCTGGAGGTCATGGTAAAAAGCCAAGGGGAGCCAGTTCTGAGGATTAAAAATGCCTTAGTGAGGGGCCCAAACCCAGGGCAGCTGAGGCAGTTGCTCAGTCCCAAGAGTGAGACCTACATAGCAACTCTGTACAGTACTCAGTTTTAAAGGATACCTTGAATCTAAAGATAAAAGACACTGACGTCAGCTTCCTAATGATTTTGTTTCATTGATTTATTTTTTCCTTTTTTGAGACAGGGTCTTACTCTGCCACCCAAGCTGGAGTGCAGTGGCATGATCATAGCTCACTGTAGCCTTGAATTCCTGCACTCAAACAATCCTCCTGGCTCCAGTTGTTTTATGTTTTTACAGTGTAGACTATTCCTGCTCTTTCATGTTCGAATTGTCCCAAAATGTGAGAATCCAAGGGCTCTTATTTTTTCACAGTGAAAGCAAATCAAGCACATATATGGTCATATATATATATATGGTTATATATATATGGTCATATATATATGCCTATATATATATATGGTCTATATATATATTACATATGGAGGGAGAGAGAGAGAGAGAAAAGTATATACTTTTTAAGAAAGAAAAAAACTGTTTAAAATTGTAATGTTCAAAGATGAATACAAGTTTTGTATGACTTCTGCAATTACAAGAGGTGTTCAAAGTGGATACCATCAGTGTCCAGACACTTCTGATTATGGTGAACATCTCTTGAAATGTGTATGCATTTTTTTGGCACCCCTGATATATATATATATATATATATTTTTTTTTTTTTTAACAGAAATTTTAAAAGTTTTTTTTATGGAGACAAGTTTGCACTATGTTGCCCAGGCTGGTCTTGAAATCCTCAGCTCAAGTCATCCTCCCACCTCAGCCTCCCAAAGTGCTGGAATTACAGGTGTGAGCCACTGCATCTGGCCCAAATTGGATCTTTTAAATAATATGTAGACTGTCTAGAGACAGTGAGTACTTAATTTCAATCATTAAATTGTATTGCAACTTGCACAGTTTTGTTTTCTGTTGGTGAAGGTCTGGCATAAGTGGCCGCTTCACCTTTGTGTACACAGGGGACGTGGCTGGGGAATATTGTGTTGTCACAACAGAGAAGGTGGCTGTGCTGTGATCTTACTCTGTCTGGGAAAACCATTGCTCCCACTCTGTTTTTAATCCATCTGTGCGATTGTGTGATGCCTCCAGTCTGACTCTGAGATCGGAATTTTTAACTGCAATGAATGATGTGGTGAAAACAACAGCAGCTGTATTGTCCCGTGCTGTTGAAGCCGTCACTGCCTTTGGGCTCAGGACCCTGAGAAAGGATCTTGGGGAAACTTTGTTCCTTTTGCTTTTGTTTGGCACCAAAGATCTTTAAGTGTGCGGTGGCACATCTTCCCTGTGGATCCAGTCTCGGGCAGCAGTCCCCCTGCCAGCCTGCCTAGAAAATGCTGCTTCCAGTGGTGACACCCTGGTGCGCTGCCACCAGCAGAGCTTTCCTGTTGCTGTGGGATGGCTGGGGCTGGGGTGGGGAGAAGCCACAGTGGCCATGGACACTCAGCACACTGGGAGGACAGAGGACCATGTTGCCTTAGCCCGAGTCACCCGGAAAGCAGGGCCGAGGCTGAACGGGCGACCATTTCTTCCAAGTGCAATCCCAGGAACAGGAATGGCTTGGTGCAATCCCAGGGAACAGGAAGTGGCTTGGCGAAGGAGGAGGAGCCAGAGATGAGAGTTGAAAATGCCTTAGTGAGGGGCCCATACCCAGAGCAATGGAGGCAGTTGCTCAGTCCCAAGAGGCTGTTCTTTGAGAATCTCACATCTGACCCGACTGTGACTCAGGAGAGTCCCCGCAGGCACAGGATGAGGGAGGCAGTTGGCCTCCACCTCCTTCCTCTTCCTGGCCAGGCCCACGCTCCAGAGATGGTATTCAGTGCTGCTCTTTTTTGAAAAGGATAGTTCTCTCAGAAGGGGGTTGTGACAGCTGGTGCTTGGAGCACCCTGTGACTACAGAAGAGCCTCAGATTTTGAAGACACGCTGGGCCGAGCAGGGTGGCTCATGGCTGTAATCACAGCATTTTGGGAGGCTGAGGCAGGAGGATTGCTTGAGTCCAGAAGTTCCAGACCAGGCTGGACAACATAGTGAGACCTTGTCTCACAGTAAAATAAAAAAAAAATTAGTTGGGTGTGGTGGTGCTCGCCTGTATTTTCAGCTACTTGGGAGGCTGAGGTGGGAGGATCACCTGAGTCCAGGAGGCCAAGGCTGTGGTGAGCTGTGATGGTGCCACTGCACTCCAGCCTGGGTAACAGAGTGAGACCTCGACTTGGAAAAAAAAAAAAAACCCACACAAACAAGCAAACAAAAAAAACACACTGAAGAGAAGTTTCCTTTCTCACTGGACCCCATGTTCCTTCTGCCCTTGTCCCTCAAGGTGGCCCCCTTTCTTCACATACTTCTCTGTCACTTCCGTAGGGAAGGTGGAGGTTCCTGCTGTATTGGCTCTGCATCCTTCCATGGGAAGTGATTTTTCTAGTTTCTTTTGACTCATTTTCTTCTATTAAATGGCCTGCCTTTTGATTTCTAGGAGTTCTTTGCATGCATTGAGTAAAAGTCTTCCAGTTTCACACGTTACAAGGATTTTTCCTGCCCTGTGCCTTCCCTTTTCTCATCTACATATACCATTTTTTTGAGGTACATAGGTTCTTAATTTTAATATAGTTCAAATTCTCAATTTTTCTTCTATGGCCTTGCTTTTTTGTAGTTTAAGTATTTTTCTCTTCCTTGAGGTCGTAAAGATATTTTCTACAGTAAGTCCCATACATATGAACCTTCAAGTTATGAACTTTAATGATGCACATGTGCTTCTGTATGTATTATTTCTCTCCGTCAGGTGTCAGTATAACCTATTAAATACACACAGTACTCTCTAGTCAACTGTGTTAGTTGGGTACCAAGGCTAACTTAGTTGGATTGAAAACAAATGAGCTTATGAACACATTCTCGGAACCAAACTCGTTTGTATGCGGGGGACTTCCTATATTAGCCTAGGAAAGCCTTTCCCTTTGAGATTTAATTGATTTTGTCCCACTAAAAAGTTGAATGTTGGTGTGTGGGTCTCGATAGCTCTGGGTGTGTGTGTGTGTAAGAAATACGGAGAAACATGATGAGATTTGCATTTTGAAAAAAAAAGTCCACTATGTTTGCTGTTTGGAGAGTGGAGAGTAGGGAGCAAGGAGCACTGGTTCATGAGTTAGGAGGCTATTGCTCGAGTCTTGGAGAGATGAGAAACGGGTGGATACGTAGGGGGTAAATGAACATGACTTGGTGATGAATTAAATATGGCAATGAGGAAGGGCTTAAGGATTACCCCCAGTGAGTCTTCTTTTTGCTGCTACCAACTGATGCCTTCACCCTTCTTTGGTTATTTCTCTACTTCATTGCTTCTTTCTAATTCTGCTTCTTCCTTGCCTCTCCTGACGCCACCTGCCCTCTGAGCTTCCTTTGGCTCTGCTCCTGTTGCAGCTATTTAACTCTGCACACAGGAGCCAAAGACATTTTCCCAAGAATCTGATTGGCTCAGGTGGTCACCATGGCGGCTGTTTGGGAAGGGAAGCATAGAATAGCCCCTTCCTTGTGGCCAGAGGCTGTTGTGGTGGGGCTCATGGAGTTACAAGCAGACCCGTACTCAGTAAATGAACACTCAGGGCTGCTCTGTCTGCAGAGTCTTTAGAAACACAGGTCCCTTAGGAAGGGGTTGTGACAGCTGGTGAATAGCATATCCCATGAGTATAGAAGAACATCAGAAATAAAACACACACTGAGGAGAACGAATTTTCTTTCCTCTACCACACTTTTTTTTTCTTTTTCTTTTTTGTGAGTCAGAGTCTCACTCTGTCTCCCAGACCAGAGTGCAGTGGAACCATCAAGGCTCATGGTGGCCTTGACCTCCTGGGCTCAGGTGATCCTTCTGCCTCAGCCTCCCGAGTGACGCCACCAGGCCCATCTAGTTGTTTATTTTTTTTTCTATTTTGTAGAGTTGAGATCTTGCTATGTGGCATAGGCTGGTCTCAAACTCCTGGGCTCAAGTAATTCTCCTGCCTCGGCCTCCCAAAGTACTGGGATTACAGGCATGAGTCACAATGCCTGTCCTATGTTTTAAAATAATGTCTAAATTATGAACTTACTTTCTAAAACACATACTAACAATAGAAACTTCTCATGACTCTAACATAAATGTGGGTGATAAATACAATATTTGAAGCTTGTCTCCAACACAGAGAATTTCATTAATAATATAACAGCCAGAGCTTTGGCTCTGAGATATTCTGTTCACGCATAAATCATAAATCTGAATTGACAGTGCTATTAATGATGGAATGCAGTTATGTATGTTTATGGTAAAAGAGCAAAGTGGGTATTTTTGAACCTGATTATATACAAGATTAAAAGCAGTAGCTATAGAGAATGAAAATAGCTCTTGATTTCATGTTCGTTAAAACATATCAGGGATGAGGTCTCTGAAAGCCCGACTGTGAAATATGTGAGGAAGGTATGGCATAGCAAGAGAGTTTCCTTTAAATGCAAGGCTCATGTATTAATATTTTCATTGATTTATTTTTCTGCCAATATGTTCTGACATAAATACGGTGATCTATAGTGTATCGACCATAAAAGTCAACATTATTTTTAAAGCTGACTCAGGGAAATAAAACCTTGTTGTTAGTGTTGATATATACAGTATACTATCCTGTTGAAAATTAACCTCTCTTGGCTGGGTGTGGTGGCTCACACCTGTAATCACAGCACTTTGAGAGACCGAGGCGGGAGGATTACTTGAGTCCAGAAGTTTGAGACCAGCCTGGGCAACATAGCGAGACCTCATCTCTAAAAACAAAAATTATCCTGGTGTGATGACGCACACTTATAGTCCTGGCTACTCAGAAGGCAGAGGCAGAAGGATCACCTGAGCCCAGGAGGTTGATGCTGCAGTGAGCCATGATCATGCTACTACCCTCCAGCCTCAGTGACAGAATGAGACCCTGATTCAAAATAAATAAATAAAAGAAAAAATTAATCTCTCTCTCAATTCAGCTACATAAGAGGGATGAGTGTTGATGGCTACAGATCTCTGGTGGATGTTTTGCTCTATGACTGGTGTCCAGCTTGCAACGTGATGTGAAGGAAAGAGTAGTGCACATTCCATATGCTTTAGAAAAGATTCTGCCAAGAATGACAGCGATTTATGACAGAAAATATGGAGTCTACAACTTGTATCCTTGGTGATGACCAGAGAAGTGGTGCAAAGGACCCAGGACAGAGAGACAGAGAGGAGATGCGGAGAGAGATGTGGTCATGGATGGCCACAGAGAAGAGACTGAATCTGGAATGCCAGAGGCAAGGACCACTCACCCTGTCGTCTGTATGAGCTAACCACAGCAGTGACGTTGTCTTCAGTGAAATGATGACTCCAAAATAAACACAGAACCAAAGAAAATGGAATCTGGTGGCACAGGGAAGAATGCTAACGAGACCTGGGAGATTTGGACAACTCTCCTCCCATTCGGTGTCATGACAGTATGAATTTGGAGAAAAGAGCAAATTACTGAGACTTTTAGAGTGAGAGGGGCTTCTGGGTGCCAGGCAGGTATTGTCATTTGATAGACATAGAAACTGTTAAACCCAAGAGGTTAAGTGAGTGATTGTCCGGGGTTGAATGGCCGTTGAGTGGCTGATGTATGTCTGGCATTGGACTTCTGGTTCTCTGCCTTGGGCTTGCTCTGCTAAGCATGGTCACTTGGAAGCCATGACTGATATACACATGTGGAGGGTGTCCCACAGAGCTGCTCAGATCTGGTTTCCAGTCCACCCCTGCACTGCCACTGATCTTATCAAGGTTCCCAGTGGCCTCCATGTTGCCAAATTCCATGGTGACTTTGCAACTCAGTTTAAGCCTGTGATCAGCATTCCTTGGAACCATCTCTTCTCTTCTTTCTCCATTTGTTAGGACGTCCTTGATGGAGGGAAAAAGCCATGCCAAAGGCAACCAAGCAAAATGATAATTCATTGACTTGTATAATCACAGTGTCCTGATGAGGCTAGCTTTAGGTATGGCCTAATGCAGGAGCCCAGAGGGTGCCACCAGCCCTGCTTTTTCTCTGGTTGTTTCTTGGCTCACTCTTCTTTCTCCAGGTTGGCCCCATTCTCATATATGCCCTACTGTCCCTCCATGGTGACAAGATGGCTGCCATACACTACACTCTCACCAGCTTATGTGCACGCCCAGGAAGAAACATTGCACCTCAGTCAGGAAGTCCTGGGTTTAGAACTGACTGGTCCTGTGATCTTATCCTGAGCTCTGTGTCCATCGCTGAAGCAGTCACTCTGGCCAGTGAGATGGAAGGCATTGGCGGCCAAGGCCTTGGTTGAATGCTTTACCCCAGGACCCAGGGGAGAATTGACTTCACTTAGACCCCATGCTTTTAGAGAGCGGGAAAGGCGGTTCTCTTAAAGGATATTTTGGATTCTCTTACCACAGGAGGGGACTGAATACTGGGCAGCAAAAGCAGCAACTGCTCATAACAACTTCTCTGACATCGTGCTTCCCTAATGTGCCTCTAGCTTACTCCTCTCAATCTTGCTCGTGGTATCACCCTCCTCCACTGGCCTCTGACATTGGAGTTCCTCAGGGCCCAGCTCCAGATCTTCTTTTCTTCTGTGTCTCCATTTGCTCTTAAGGTGATTTCATCCAGCGAATTGTAAAAGGAGATTATCATAGCCCGAAACACTTTGAGCCAAACTTGGCTAACATTATAGTTGAAATTTTAGGCCATGGAGTTTAATAAGAGATAATATTTAATGGGAAATCTTAAGAGGAAGGTTGACTGTTGACACAAGTATGTTTGAGAAGGCAAAGCACTGGGTGACTCCTTGTCCTTTGCTCCAATGATAAGGGATAAGGTTGAAGAATATTTACAAATAGTTACCGTAAAGGCATAAAGAATAAAGTGTCCTAGCCAGGTGGGTGAAAAGTCCTGTTAGGGTTAGATCTCTATATGCTTGCTCTTTTCATTGTGAAATTGAATTTCTGGCTGGTGTATTTGCTGAGACGGTAAAGAAATTTCCTAGGATACTTTTCTTTATTACTAGGGTTGATTGTAATCATCTATGGAATATAATTTTCAACCCTGAGGCTGTTATGGCAAAGGTGATTTTACATATTTGTTGTGGGGAATTGCACTTATTCACTTTATGTGTAAGAAATGGAATAGATCAGAGTATGTCTGGGGTAGGAGATTGGATTTATGTACTTAAGCTGCCATTAATGACCTCACTAACTTTATTCTATAACTCCTTTTCTACATACATTTATAAACCCAGTTTCTATCCAGAAACCATTAAGTCCCTTTATCCTGACTTTCTTGTTGTAGGTTTATTTGAGAAAAACAAATTTGTGATTCTAGAGGAAGACTTTCTTTCTTTTTTTCTTCTTTTAATTTTTTATTTTAAAGATGTGGGGTACAATTCAGGGTTAGGTATACAAATGTTCATTATGCAGGTACCCTTGTTGATGAGGTGTGCCCCCCCTTCCCCAGGCAGAGTCCCACTACTGCCAATCCCATTTCCTCCCCCGACTTCCGGCAGTTTCCCACTACTGCCAATCATTCACTTAGAGTGTTATGATTATTGTTCAAGGTCCGCTTATGAGTCAGAACATGTGATACTCAGTTCTTTGCTTCTGTGAAAGATCACTCAGTATTATAGATTCTAGGTCCATCCAGGTTGCTTTGTAATATTCCATTGTGTATATGCACCACATTTTTTTATCCAGTTAGAGGAAGAATTTCTAAACAGTTTATGAAGTTTCCCTTCTTCACACCATTTAATGATAACCCCTAATTCATATTCATGGTTCTGTTCTGCCCTCTGAGCTCCACACTCACATAAAACTGCCTGCTTGGCACCACCTGGACACTTTACAAATTTCACCCACCTAATGTGGCCACAAGTGAACTCCTAACTTCCTCTTTTCTTCCCCCTTCAAATTTGTCTCTCTGCTCAAACTCTTCATTTCGGTAAATGGCATGCTTACGTATCCAGTTGTTTAAGCAAAAATCCTACGGTTCATTCTCCATTTTTCCTGTTCCCTTCTCCTACCTCGGCCCATCACCAAGTCCTTTCAAATACCTGTCAGCTCATCCACTGATGTCCTGTCAGCACTCCACTTTGGTCTTTATTGCTGTGACCTCTTGCCTGGCCCACGAGAGCCATGCCCCTGACTGGACTCCAAGCTCCTTCTACCCTTCTCCACACCAGCAGCAAGGTGGGTCGGAATGAAGCAGGAGTCAGACTGCATACCCATCTGCCTTTTAATTGTTCTTCAGTACAAAATCCAAGTGTCTTCCCATGAACTGCAAGTTCTTGTGTCCCATACTCCAACCTCGTGTCATCCACTTGACTCTTCAGTTGTGGTATGGCAGCCATGCCGGCTGCCTGCAGTATGTCATGTGGGTTATGAGTTAGAAACAGGAGAACACACACACACGCACACACCCTGATTAGTATAGTCAAGGCTCCAAAACTTTTGAGAAAAAGGGTGACTGCAGAGAATGCGAGCAGATGCAGCGTGTTTTAATAGGGCTTTTTTTCTATTGCTAGTTTTGCATTGGGGTATCCACACAGGGCAGGATGGGACTCTGCTGGTTCTAAGAAAACAGTCCAAGTTTTGCTATATTAGACATTTCTTCCTTTTTTTTTTTTTTGAATTGGAGTCTCTGTTGCCCAGGCTGGAGTGCAATGGCACACTCATGGCCACCCCAGCTTCGATCTGCTGGGCTCCAGCAATCCTTCCACCTCAGCCTTCCAAGTAGCCTGAACTACAGGGGCTCTCTACCACAACCGGCTAATTTTTTATTTATTGTAGAGATGAGGTCTCGCCAAGTTGCCTGGGCTGAACTTGAACCCGCAGGCTCAGGCACTCCACTTTGCCTCAGCCTCCCAAAGTGCTGGAATTACAGGCTGAGTCACCAAGCCCGGCCTTTTTTTCTTTTTTTGAGTTGGAGTCTCACTCTGTTGCCCAGGCTGGAGTGTGGTTCTGTGCTCACGGCCACTGCAGCCTCAGTCTGCTGGGCTCAGGTGATCCTGAGACTTTCAGGTGACTGGAACTACACATGTGTGTGACCATGCCTGGCTAATTTTTTGGTTTATTATAGAGACGAAGTCTTGCCAAGTTGCCCAGGCTGGTCTCTAACCCCCAGGCTCAGGCAATTCTCTCTCCTCTGCCTCCCAAAATGTGGGATTATAGACATGAGCCATTGCACCCAACTACTACAATCTTTTGTACATAGGGATCACATCAAGACTAATCCCAACATTCTTTGTCCTGTGTTCTTTTCTGAGCATCATCTTTGGTGATGCTGACTTTTCTGGCTTGAAAATTCAGCATCACCAAAGCCACATACTCATTGGAGGAGAGATAATATACAATTATGACTAAAAAATATTTCTGCCTCTAGCTCTCGAGCATTCTAGAAAGCCTGTTTCCTCGTGGTCTACTCCCTGGCTCTGATTCAGTCTGGGTTGTTCTGATGCTGAGCTTGGTCCTCCGACCCAAATCACCTGTCCCTTTTCTCAAAAGCCTGTCCCCTAAATCTGTCATGCTCTTTCATGCCTAGAGTCTTTGAAATTCCTACTACCACTGCCTGAAACACACTTTGCCCAACTCTTTTTCTGCATGGCTGAGTTCTTCTTATCCTTCAGATCCTCACTAAAATGTCACATTCTAAGAATGCTTTTCTCTCTCTAAAAGTGATTTGTGCTGAAATTTATTACTAAAGCACCTTATTGACTTCCCATAATTTTTTTACAAAATTTATTTATTATTTTGCTTGATTTTTGTTTGTTTACCCCACTAAAGTACAAATTAATTGAGGTCAGAGATCTTGCCCGTGTTGTTTGTTTTTATGTCCTTAGGCCTAACAATGCCTTGCACATGTAGGCACTCAGTCAAATGAGGGGTGTCCCCTTTACTCTCTAGGAAGGGAGGGAGACAAGCAGCCTGCTCTTCTAACTGTCCTACTTCTCTCTCATCCTGGCAGTGTGCACTTGATTGCTAGATTTATGCAGACAATGACTGCTGGACTCTGAGGCAGTGACTATTGGTGACTACCAACATGGATGGGCACCAAGAAAAGTAGCTTGAGACTTCAGCTCCCAAGGGCTTCTTTACTGCTTTTGCTCTTTTGTCTCCCTTCCGGAAGCAAGGTATCTCTGTGATCAATTGGTGTTGAACTAGGACATCTCAGTTTCATGCTCACAGGTCCTGAGTCCTTTGAAGTGAGATGTGTGTTCTCGAGAATACATGAACAACACCTATTAGTAATCTCACAACCAACTTTTCACATTGCTCGTGGAAAGAAAGTTTCATGCAATGTGGAAGTGAAGACATCAAAGAAAAAAAATGAGTCAATTATGGTTCATGTTTGTCTTCAAAAATAATGTCTTAGGTTGGCTGGTCTCTACTCACAGTTTCATATGAGGTGTTGTTGTGATGACTGGCTAAGAATTTTTGTTGTTATTGCAGTTTGTTGAGAACTGTATAAGTCAGCTTTTACTGAGTTGTGCTGCATGACAAAGAGCCCTAAAATCTTAATGGCTCATGACAGCAAAGACTTATTCCTCATTTACCACATGTCAATTGTGAGTCAGTTTCAGCTCTTCATATTTCTTCTTTATCCTGTGATCTAGGCTGAAGAAACATCCTTTGTCTGGGGATTGCTTATCTTATGGCAGAGAGAGAGAAAAAAAAAAACAAAACAGTAAGAGAGACAGGAAAAAACATCCAATGACTTTTAAAGCTTTTGCTTAGAAATGACATATTTCACTTCCACTCACTTGTCTTTGGCCAAAGCCAGTTACATGGTCAACCTGATCTCAACGGGACAGTGTAATCCTCTCATAGGGAGGCAGGACACATGATTGAGAATGTTAATATTTTACACAGATCTTTCTAATGAAGACCTAAAGTACTGCTGCTGAAAAGTCTTGGCAACTTCTGATGCATGAACATTAAAGGAGAAAAGAATGAGTATCTTTAATTGTCATGAAGTATTGGCATTATGTATAAGCTATGTCATGCAGGTCAAAAAGCATGAAGTGGAGAACTTGGAATCTTTGCCAAAATAATTTACTGCATGGGCTTAGACAAGACATTAATTTTTACTGGGCCTTTTCCCCCTGCAAAACAAGAAGTTTAAATGAGATAATCTCCAAGTTCCTTGCAAATCAAAGATGTCTGCATTCCTCTGGTTTCAAGTGCATGCTGGCTGGTATGTCTCAATAACAGTAATGACAGTGTTGAGAGTCCAACTTATAGGGCTTCTTATGGCTGTTGGAAAGTGTAGCTCTGAGCTTTGTAGGCAGCTGGTGAGATCCAAGGCCCTTACCCTTAGTTGACATGGGATAGGATGGGTCTTATACTTGATTTCTTCCCACTGAAGCCTTGCTACTTACGTGCATGGGATTGTTGTTCAGTTTAGAAGGATTTTCCATTCTTGGTTCACTTAGCTAAAGGGCAGGTTCTGACAAGGTGACTGTTCAAGTGTTGTCAGTGAATGATTAAAAAAAAAAAGCAGCAGTAAGATATGAGTGAAAACCCTGACTCCAGCGTGACCCTAAATTATTAGTTTGAGGAAAGAAAAAAAAAATATATATATATATATTTTTTTGAGTTGGAGTCTCACTCTGTTGCCCAGACTGGAGTGCAGTGGCCGCTCC
>CAUYQG010133483.1:0-40192 GCA_963574415.1 Tarsius wallacei
ACCTCCTTCCCGTTCACCCACCAGCTCAGCTCCACGTGGTCAGGGTAGAAGCCTGTAGCCAGGCACACCAGTGTGGCCTTTTGGGTCCGGGAGATCTCTGCTTCGGATGGCTCAAACACAGCGACCTTGGGTGGGGTCACAATGCTCAGGTCCTCTGTAAAGTGGAGAGGGGTTGGGACCAGAGCTGCTTCGAGGGGGCAGGGGAGAAGGAGGGTGTGTGTGTGTGTATGTGTGTGTGTGTGACAGAGAGATCTGGGAGAGGGTCATAATGAAGCAAAATGTCGTACTAGTTTCTTTTTGCTTTGAGTCACTATCCTAACGTCTGTTGCTGCTCTCTCCGCTTCTTTCTGAGTCGTCCCATGGATACACACTGCCTACTCTCTCTCCCTCTTCCTGAGTTGGCTTTATGTCCTGCTTGTCTTGGCTTTCTTTACAATGTCTCCTACTGTGAGGCTTGTCTGATCATCTATCAAAAGAGTATAAGTGTCTCTCTTTCTTCCTCGTTCAAAGCCCATCTAATCTTTTAGACTTGGAAGCTGTTGTAGGAGTGTTGAACGAGCCTGAAATTTTGAGGTAGTAGATGCTCATTAGTACTGTGAGCATAGGAAATAAATAGCTTTTTTTTCTAATTATCATTTTCCTTTTTTTTTTTGAGGTGTATGTGTTTGTCTCTTGGGGTGATACAAAATGTTAGAATTAGCTTTTCTTGCTTAGAAGAGACAATTTTCCCATGACATCTGACTTTTAATTTTGTATGTACACTGCTTTGACGAGCACCCTGGCCAATATCCTATCTGATGCCCACCTTTACTCCTGCACTGGAGTATAGGGGGATGTGGTGGCTTGCCTAGGATGGCTGTAATTCTGTGGAAAATCATGCTCATAGGTTGAACCTTTTCTTTATTTCAGTGTCCAGTGACCCTCCCTGGCCAGGTCTAGAATCCTAGGTCACAGCCAAGCATTGCATTCTTAAAAGTAGTAAACGCTTCATTGCTGCATGTGTACAAGTGGCAAATGATTGAGGGCCCTTTCAGTAGAGGGTTCACATTGCAAAGCCCTGGGCCCTTTTGCATGCTTGACAGAGGGATAGAAAGAAATTCTGATTATTGGAAGGAATGACCTCATCTGAGGACACAAGGAGTAGAAGAAACCATGTCCATCTTTCAATCTCCCTTCTTTTTGCCAAAATTCGCTTTGCTCTTTGTTTACCTCTGTTCTGACCATGGGATTGAGCTGTTAGTGCAGAAATGTGGCAAGCCCAGATGTGTCCCCTTCATTCAAATTTGGTAAATGTTTCTAATTGGAAAATTGAGACACAGATTTGGATAAAGGCAAGCCCTGTGACCCCCCTGATGGTAAGCAAAAGGGATGAAAAGGATGATCATCACAAGTTGAATCCTTGACACATAAGGATTTCCACACACGTTAACTCCTTCCACTGTACATGTCTTAGCCTGAGACAACTTAAGTCACTTTTCAAATAGCACACTCCCACCCCACCTGCCCTGGGTCTACCCCCCCTACCCCGAATCCAGGTCTTTGATTCTAATGATTTGTACTTTCCACTAAACTCCTAGGTGTGTGTCCCCACCCGCAAGACAATGTCTGCCTAAGTCCCTCAGTTCTGGTAGACCCTATATGTCTCTTTCCTCCAAGCCTGTCTATGTTTCCATCTTATGCCAACCCCACAACACCACCTGCTTCCTCTCAAGTGTGATGAGGATTGTGCTAGGGCTTTATGATCGGCCCCTTAACCTATTAACCCAGTAGAGATTCTGAGGCTTGAGAAAATGGGATCTCCTGCTTATTTTGTCTTCCTTATACCTTATCTGTTGCTAAGATGATGACAGTTTCCAGTCATAGCAGTTTTTTCAGACCTATCTTCCCAACACCTGCTCAGCACAGTGCACCCCAGAGACTCCCCCGAAGCTCCTGTGATGGGAGGACGTCTTCCCTCAGGCCTCAGGAGCAGCCCTCAAGCCACCAGGTCATCACTGCTTCCCAATCCTTTAAACCGCCTCACAAAGACAAACATGAATCTTCTAAGATTGGTAGAGAAAAAGGAGGAAGATGCAGGCAAGAACAGAGCTCTGTGCTGGAGGTAGATGCTGGGAAAGCCTTTAACATAGAAGACAGAGTTATTCACCAAGAGGAGTCAATGATGCAGAATTGGAGTTAGAATGGGAAGGAAAAAATGGAGAAGACCCAATTTAAAGAAAGGGAAAGTAGCACAACACATCCACTAAGACAGTAGAGATGAGAGAAGTACCAGAGGACAATGGGCAGAAGAGTGAGACAACACGAAGTCCTGAAGACAAACTCCGTGCTGGGGCACTTGCCACCAATACAGAAGAACAAAGAGCTGGACAAGGTCCGGGAAAGGTAGGAGACGGCGCAGGGGTCCGGGTGGGAAGGGCTGACTCCGACCTCTATCCTTACACCCAGTTCCCTTCCCAGCAATTGATCACTGTGGTCAAACATGGGCACCCTCCCCAGTCAGAAGTGGAGTCCCCATACCTGTCACGGTGAGCCTGGTGCCAGTCCCAAAGTTGAGGGGAGAATTATTGGAGCACAGCTGCAGGAGGCTTCAATAAAACCCACCTGAAGACCTCCAGCCAGGGGGCCAGTCTTAGCTCCCTATGAGCAGGATGGCCGTCTTTCTCTGCCTGGATTCATGGCTCTGGACTAAAGAAACTCTATGAGGAAAAAGGCCTAAGTATACTATGGGGCTCAAGGGACAAAAGGAAGAGGCTTAGGAGGGGCGAATTCATACACACAAGAAGGATGAACTGAGAAAGGAGTGAGGAGGCAGATTACAGACTGAAGACTTAGAGAAAAGAAGCAGAGGAGTCAACCAAGCCACACCAAAAAAGATTGCAGACACAGCTCTGTGGAGCCCCATCGGGTAAGAGAGTTTACTCAGTCCCCCTCTACCAGCACTGGGAGGAGAAACAGAGGCCCTGGCTCCCAGGGATGATGACCCTACCGCCCTGGATCTTCACCTTACCTAAGACAGAGAGTCGAGTCCCACCGCCAAAGTGCTGTGCCTGGTTGCTACACAGTGCATCATGAATGTGGCAAACTCCAGGAGAGCAGGTGTCAGCCCTTCCTTCCCGAAGCACCTTCACTCAGAAATTCTGGGAGCTCTAGCCCTCACTCCACTCTCCCACATTGTCCGAGCCTTTTCTCAGCTGTGTTCTCAATCCCTGCCCTCGCCAGGGAGTCCTCCTGGGACTCCAACCTTACAAACTCTATCCCAATAGGAGCCTTTTACATACCTAAGACAGAGAGCTTGGTTCCACTGCCGAAATATAGCTTTTCATTAGTTGCACAACATTAAAGCCCAGCAGGAAAACTGCCACCTGTTGCCTTCCATTCCTGCCTCCCCAGGTCCACCTGCCAGATCTCCTCTCCCATTTCTTAGTAGAATTTCAACTCTGGGAAGTGGAGGGGTGGACAGCTGTGCAATTGAAACTCTGTGGTCAGAAGACCAATTAGGTCCTGTGTGATCACCCATGTTCCCTCTCCTGTATCCCTCTCCCTTCTGCGTGAGGGAGAAAAATGGCAGGACCATGAAGCTATAAGAACGGAGGCTCTCCTGTCTATCATGGCCATGATGGATGCTCTCCACAGAGACAGGAGATGGACAGGGTGACCCCTTGTTAGCTGAATCTGCTTGTCTCCCGGGAGGGGAACCCAAGCCTGGCACAGCTTGTCCGTGAAAAACTGGAGATGGAGGCTGCCCCCTCTTTGCCTGCATCAAGACAAAATTTCAGATTTTCCTGATAAAAATATGCTTTTACCTAAATATTCAAGACAAAGGCTCCATCTGGATCCCAGCCCCTCCTCACAGGTTCCCAGCCATCCAGCCTTCACTTACCTACAACAGTGAGCCGGCTTCCCTTCCCAAAAGAGAGAGTGCTTCCAGAACACAGCCTCCTGGGACCACTTCAAAACCCCCCATTCCCTGCTGAGCACAGCTGGGACTCAAGCAGAAGTTGGGCATTTGTGGGTCTCTTGCCTCACAAAGGCACCAGACCTGCTTCAAACACCCTGCATGCTCAGAAACCAGACAGGTCAGCAAAAGAGACACGGAGGGGCCTCCTATGAAATCCAAAGCAGGAAGATATGAAGCCCCTGCAGAAAACATGCCAGTGAATAAAATGGACAGCTGTGGCGGCTCATGAATTAAGGCCCAGGCTTTCTCTCCACTCCCCTATCTCAGCTCCTTTTTCTCAGCTATTTGGAGAGGCAGGACCCTCTCCTCCCCTTCCTGCCCTGTTCTCTCAGGCTCAGCTCTGACTCTGCCGAGAGCTTCTGGGTGGCCTGGGTGAATTCACCCTCACAGGAACCCTCTCCTTGACTCAATCCCAGGCATGAGTTGACGTCTGCTGCCTCACTCAGACCTCTGTTTTCTTTGGGTTTCCCAGGACAAAGTCCTTCCTCATTGCACCCCACCTAGAGACCCCCAGCCTTACCGACAACCGTTAGCCTGGTCCCTGAGCCGAAGGTGTAGTCATAGTTAGCACATCAGAATACAGCCACTCTAAAAGGGACACTTTGGACCCACTTTTCCTTTTAGGAACCCAGAAAAGTACCTAGAAAATGTCTTACCTACAACTGTGAGCCTGGAGCCTCCTCCGAAGAACACTTCAGTGTTCACACAGTGCCAAGAAGGAATTCAAATTGCAGACGTGGAGAGAGGAAGGAGCCCTGGCTAAGGTCTGGAGGACACTGAGATAAGAAGCCTCCTCCTGTGTTTTATAGGTACTACATAGAAGAATATATTTGACTTTTGATTTTTGGGACCATGGAGCATGGTAGAGTCCCTCCAGAGGGCCCTAGACTCCTTTCTTGAAGGATGCCCCGTGCAAATATTCCTTCTCTGAGAGTTCGCCGAAAGGATGCAAGCTTAGAGGAGAGTAGGGTCCCAGAAGCTGTGACTCCATCCATCGAAACCCCTGACTTCTTCTGGAGGACTCTGTAGAGCTGGTCACTTCCGATGCACTTCCCTCCCTGACCTTGTCCAGGTTTTGTGGGGATTGAGACTCTCCCTGAGTCCTGCACCTGTGAGGCCACTGAGGTGTTTTTCTCGCGTTTGGGTTCTCTCTGCCAGGGAAGCGTGGGTTCTGATATGACCTGTCCTTGTCCATGACCTTTGTCTGACATATGATCAGGGATGAGGTGGAAGTGCACCAAACCAAACTGCACTTGGGCCTTGACCCAGGAGTAAAGTATAGAGGGACTGTGGGTGTTGGGACAGGCAGAAAGGTTTTTGTAAAGGTTTCCCATACAGTTGAATCACAGTGGCCCCCTGTCCCCACAATGCTTCAGCTTTGTACAAAAACGGCCCCTCCCATAGACCCACCCCCAGACCCCAGAAGAAACCACTAGCTGTTCCTCTGGGGGGACTTGGAAGGGTAGGTGACATCACCCCTCATTGTGCAAAGTGGTGGTAGGGTATGGACCAGACCAGGGGGCTCCCTCCTCACCCTGATGCCCTCCTGTCTTCAGGACATTCTGAGCTCTTCAAGCTGTATTTGTGAGGCTGCTTGACGAAGGGGCTGGTCTTCCCCAGTATCCACCCCTCTCCAGGCTGTCGTCATAGTGGGGACCTCCCTGTTGAGAAGCTGTAGCCTCTTGTCTACCCTGTCCCTGCCCTAAGACTGTATGCCACTCAGAGGTCTCACCTTTCTTTTGAGAATGAGATACCTCAGTACCCAGACGCTGTTCCTCAGGCTAACTCAACCCCAAGGATGGTCATCCGGGGTCTGGAGTCTTTTGGAGAATCAACTACAAGCTACGGAGAGTGAGGGCTTCTCTAGACATAAACAAAATGATAGCTGAGAGGTTGGGCAGATTTCCAGGAACAGGTGTGGGAACCTGAAGACCACATGTGTTGTTAACTCTCCTGACCTCTCTTGTTGGCCCAGAGATGAGAGCTAAGTAAAGGGAATTGAGGGAACTGAAGGTGAAGGCTGGATATGTAGACAGTCTGAAAAAAATAAAATATAATTGCAAGGGCAGGTGAGTAACCACCCTCTCTTCTCTGAAGAGCACAGAGACTCTAAGTTGTTGGTAGATAGTTTTTCCTTGTACAAGGTGACTCTGAAATTTAACCTGCCCTTGAGTGATCTAGACATCGTATCACTAGATGGTGTGTCCTTTGATTGCCTTTCAAGCTATGACTTAAAATCCAGAAGAAGAAAAAGAAGACAAACTTGACTATATAAGGATGACACATTTGTATGGTAAACTATAAACAGAATCAAAAGATAAATAACAATCTGGGAAGAATATTTGCAATTCTTACCAGAAGGGGTCATCTCCCATGTATATGATGAATCCTAGAAATCAATACCAAAATAATCCAGCAGCCTAATAAAAATAGGCAAAGAGCAGATGGTTCAGAGAAAAAGAAATCCAAATGATACTTAACTATCAGGGGAAAAAAAACTCACAATAATACATGTAAATTTAGTAAAACTACATCAAAATACTACTTTTCACGATTTAATTAACAAAATTGAATTCTGGAGGACCATTCTACTGGCTGGTTTTAATGAAATAGCACTTTTACACCTTGATGGCTGGTGAGAATGCAAAATGCTATAACCCTTATGGGGAGCAATTTGGAAACATCTATAAAAATCACAAATGCATTTGCTTTTTCACCCAGAAATCTCATGTGGGAGAATTTATCCTGTAAATACTCTTGTATACAAATTAAAAATGTGTATGAAATATTTGCATCAATTAGAATGGCAAAAGATTGGTAAAAACTCAAGTGTCCATCACTAAGGAACTGAATAAATAAACTGTGGTATGTTCACACACTGGAATAATGTTAAATGCCAGAAAAGAAAAAATGACAATATTTGTATTGCCATAGAAAGCTAAGATATATTACTAATTGGAAAGGAGCAAGGAGAGAATGACATAACTATAAGCTACCTTTGGCTAACAGAAGAGGAGGATGTGAATTATACTTCTCTTTACTTGGATCTGTTTACAGAAACACTGAAAGACACAAAATAAACTGACAAAGGTGATGACCTGTTAAGAATAAGTGAAGTAGACAGAAACAGAGTGAAAGTAAAAGTTACGAGGCCAGGCACATGACTCACGCTAGTAATCCCAACACTTTGGGAGGCTTAGGCGAGAGGATTGCCTGAGCTTAGAAGTTCAAGATCAGTCCAGGCAACATAGCGAGACCTCATTTCCACAATTTTTTTTTTTAATTAGCCAGGTATGGTAGCTGGCAAGTAATTCCAACTACTCAGAAGGCTGAGGTAGAAGGATTGCCTGAACCCAGGAGGTGAGGCTTCAGTGAACCATAATTTTGCCACTGCAGGCTAGCCTGAACAACAGAGCCAGACCCCAATTTAAAAAAAACTTATAATTCTTTGTGTCAGCTTCATTGGGTTGTTTCCATTTTGGCCATATAGCTATATAATCTATTTAAAATCAATCTTAAATTAATAAAATTTTAAGAAACACAAATACTGCTTAAAATAATATTTGAACATTTGTTACCTAAAAAGAACTACTCGTTTATTCTACAAAATCATTTTTTTCCAAAGATCAATTTATGTAAGCAGTTGTGTCACAATCCTGAATTTTCTCTGTGGGACCCCAATCGCTTAAGAAGCTTGTGAAAAATTCAAATTTCTGAGTAGTCTCCATGACCTATCAAGTGAAAATTTCTAGGATTGGGTTTACGAATGTATATTTAAATAAACACCCAAACAGAAAATCACCCTGGGTGCTTCTATTATGGTACCAGGACTCCGACACACAATTTTTCTCCTGACTAGAGCCAGGGAGGGGCAGGCCGGGGAAAGCATGAGGGAAATCTAGGGGTGTCATAGCTGGGTACCAGGGCATAGCTCTTAGAATTTAGGGAGGAAAGAAGATGGCGAGACAGTCTCCTACCTCATTGATCTACCTCATTAATAGTGACAGATCTCACATTACTCCACCAGATGCCGGCATAAAAGGGCGATTTCTTTCATCCGTTGGAATGTGTCCAGACCTCGTCCTCATTACCTTTTCTAATTGAGGCACACAGTTTACTTTGATTTGTTTCTGATGTTTTCTTGTGTTATTCACTCTTTTTGCCTATCAGTAATTTACCCTCTAAGTTAGCATCCTTTTAATCGCCTCCCTGGGGGCCTTCATCCAGACTGGCCTTATAAATATAATGCCACTCTGTCTTGACGTCGTAGTTTCTTTTAATCCTGATAGAGTTTGTGCCGGTTTTGTCGCTCTGGCCGGCATGTCCAAACACAGGCAGAATTTTCTTTATTAAAAAGAGCATAGATTTAGCTAGGCAAGTATCAAACTGGGGTCATTCATCCATGTGAGCAGCAGAGGGCAGCCTTTCCTTAGTTTTTAGATCCAAGTCACTGCAATGTGAGCTTGGCCGCCTGAGGGGGCGAGAAGAACGCCCAGCGTCGGTGGGGTGAGGAGGGGAGGCGGGGTTAGCTTGTGCTTTTCTCACGGTGTGTGTGGGGGCTGGGTGAGAGACGGGGAGACAGGCAAAGAACATTTGATACGTGTTAAGTTTTTGAAACCTGTCAAGTATGTCAGCTGACATTTCCACCTACATTTTCCCTCTCAATGTTTTCAGTTGAGGAAGTGAGACCTGAAGAGATGAAAGAGTTGCCCAGCGATGAAGAGGCAGAGCTGAAACCACCACCCAAGATACCTTCCTTAAATTCTCGGGCTCCGGTAGGTGCCACAACGCCTTGCTGAGCCGCTGCCCCTCAGTGGAGCCCGCCTCCTGGAGCTAGCCTGCCCAGGGCTCCTCCCAGGCTCTTTGCTCATGGCTTTGAGACTTTGGACAGGTTGTTCAACCAAACTCTCAGTCTCCTTATCTGTAAAATGGGAATAATAATAATAATAATAATAATAATAATAGCAATACCTACTTGATGGGGTGGTTGTGAGAACTCCATGAGATAGTATATGTAAAAATGTATCATGATTCCTCAACAGAATTAGTCAAAATGTTAGTGTCTATTATTTTCACAGAGTTATTAGCCTTGGGTCATCTCTACCACGATGGTTCTCAAGCTGCAGTGTGTATCAGAAGACCTGGAAAACATGTTGAAATGCAGCTTGCTGGGCCCTGTCCCAGAATTTCTGACTCAGTAGGTCTGGGGTAAAGCCTAGCATTTGCATTTGTATTTGCATTTCTCCTAAATTCCCAAGTGGTTCCAGTACCACCTGTCCAGGGACTGCTCTTTGAGAACCATTCTTCTGGAAGGTTCTTTATTTTCTCAGCACATTTCCCTCCATTCCTACTTCGCGTTTGACTCCTTCAATCACGGAGTGCTTATTATATTCCAGGCTTTGCTTCATCTCTGGAGGAACCAGGATGAGGAAGACAAGATTTCCTTCCTCAAGGAGCTCCCAGTCGGAGGCCAGGATGGACACACCATCCTTCCTAAGCAGCCAGAGCGGGATCAGGACAGAACTAAGGAGGGCTCTTGTCTCAGACTTGAGGGCCTGTAGGGCCAGCACAGGCATGCAGGGAGGAGGAAGAGTCAGGGAAGATTTTCTGAAGAGGGCGAAGGGGAGGTTGGAAGAGCATCAGTGTGAGGGCACCAGAGCGTCCAGAGGTAGAGGCCAGAGGTATGTGGCTCCTTGGAAGGACTGCAAGGACTTCTGAGCAGTGGAGGAAAGGAGTGGAGAGACATGAGATAGGGAGTGTAGGCAGAGGCGGAGCAAGGGGACCCCTTCATTTCCAGGAGGAGCTTGGATCCCACTTTGAATGCTGTGGGAGGTCAGGAAACGATGCGATGGGCAGGGGCTCCCTAAGATCAGTTATGCTACTTGGAAAGAAACCGGTGGGAGAAGCTCCCCCCAGAAGGTGCAGGGAGGGGGTGCTGGAGAGACGTTGTAGATCAGAGTTGATGGACTTGTTCTCACCTCAGACCATAGTTGTAGCAGGATGAGCAGTGGGGTAGGTACAACGCAGGCTTTAGTGCCAGGCAAACAGGGAGTCAAAGCCCAGATCCACCATCTGCTGGGTGTGAAATGTGGGTAAACTAACACGCTCCTTTGAACCTGCTTTCTTATCTGTGCCGCTGGAGTAATACTCACTCCAGAGTGGAGATAAAACTAGAAGTGAAATGTCTATAGAGCTCTAGGGATAGGTATACATATTGGCATGATTGTGTGGGATAAAAAGAAGGCAGACTTCTCGGGAACGTGAGGTATGGAGACCTGAGGTTTTCTCTTCTCTCTGTCAGACACACGAGCAGGTTGTTGGAACAGGGTCAGTGGGGCTGTCTCTAAGTAGGACCTTCTCTCAGTAGGACCTTCTCTAATTAGGATCTTCTATGAGTCGGACTTTCTGTAAGTACAACCTCCTAATAGGACCTTTTCTAAGTAGAACCTTCTCTCAGTAGAACTTCTTAAAAGTAGGATCTTCTCTCAGTAGGACCTAAGTAGGCATCTGCTGCTAGGTAGAAGAACAAACTGGGTTAGCAAGAGCATATGAGAAAGGGGACTCAGAGGCTGCCAAGGCAATCAGTGCTGGGGTCTCCCTCCATGTGTTTGCTGTGGGTACAAAGAGGACCCCATGTAGTCAATGGTGTCATAAGTTAGTACAAACCATGCCAGTATGTGCACACAGTATCACATTCAAAACTCATGGAAGCGCCAAGGTCAAGAAAGCTCAAGAAACCTTACGGCCACCTTTCTGAAATGTATTTTTCTCTAGAAAATAGTCTCCCTTGCCCTCTTCTTTTTATTATCATTATTATTTTGAATTCCATCTCTTTGTATCTTGTTATTAATCTAGTATACCATGGCACATATTTTGGGAACTGGGGGGCTTGCTCATGTGTAAGAGGGAGCACCCTGTCTAACCTCATATTGGAAGAGGTTTTCCAGAGTGAGGGAGCTGGAAGAAGCAAGCACAGACACGCAGTGAGAGTAAAGTCACTGCTTTATTGGCATAGTGACCACAGAGGAACTGGCGGGGGTGGGGGGATCTTTAGTTGTTGGCGGCTATGGTTTCCTCAATCCAGTCCACGAAGTTGCACACCTTGGTGTAGACTCCAGGCTTGTTCTTCTGGGCACAGCCATAGCCCCAGGAGACCACTCCCTGGAGTTCTCCATTGCAGACCACGGGGCCGCCAGAGTCACCCTGGGGAGAAGGATAGGCAGGTTGTATAAGGAGGGAGACGGAGAAGGAACATAGCTCCATTTCCTCTGAATCTTAAAAGACCTCCTTCCAGTCAGCTGTATGGCTCTATATCCTTCTCATGGTTGCTCACTCTCTGTTCCTACTAAGGAGACAACATGCAGCCAGCCACCCTTTCTCACTTCACAGGGCCCCTGCATGGAGCCTTCTCAGTCCCACAACCTTAGGCACTCAAATACCACTCCCAGATGGGACCTGGGTGTGGGCAGTGGTCTCAGCATGGGAAGGGGTCAAATCACCTGGCAGGAATCCTTGCCTCCCTCAAGGAAGCCAGCGCAGACCATGTTCTCGGTAATCTGCCCGGGGTAGGAAGCTTCACACTCAGCCTGACTGAGCAGGGGTGCATTCAGGCACTGCAGCAGGTCTGGGTAGTTGACTTTGAGGAGCAGGAAGAGATCAAGAAAAGCAGAAATGTAGGTCAGGCCAAATGGGGGACAGTAAGCTAGTGCTGAACACAGGGCTGCCACTGGAGAGGACCCTGGGAATGTAAACCCTAACAGAAAGCAATGGCTTTTAGTTCCCATAGTAATCATTGCCGAACCCCTTCCAGGACATGATCATAGCAAGTGCTCTATTTGTCCTGTCTCTTGACTCTAGGAGGCAACTCTTAGAGACCTTGCATCTCTCTGGTACCCAGTACAGAGCCTTGTGTTGGTGGGTACTAGAAATGTGCTTGCAGCCTGGAAGCAACAGAGTTCAAGTTCAGGGCATGCTTCATTCGTGAAAGTGTGAAGACAGAGGAAAATAGGAGGGCAAAGGGTCTCACTCACCACCACTGCTCAGGGTGTTGCCCCAGCCGGAAATGAGGCACTGGGTGCCAGCAGGCGCACAAGCAGTGGGCAGAGCTATGGCAGACACCCGGGCGTTGATGACCGCAGGCGAGGAGAGCTTGATCAGCATGATGTCATTGTCCAGGGTCCAGCTGTTGTAGCCAGGGTGGCGGATGACCTTGGCCGAGTTGATGAACTGCTCATTTCCCTCCAGGACCTCGATGTCGTGCTCGCCCAGCCTCACCTGGATGCGGCTGAGGGGCAGGGGGGCACAGTGAAGGGTTTCTCTTCATAGCCTGGGCACCCATCCCACTTTCCCAGGGTCCTCAAGCTCCTCACTCATGGGTGACTCTGGAGGCATGGGATAAACAGTAGGGGGATTGTGGGCAGTACAGGGGTGAGACCCAGGACCTGTCTGCTTCAGAGATGGGTGGTAGTGGGGTGGGGATGAGGCAAAGGGATGCCACTGGGGACCCCTCCTCAACCTGCCTATTCAGGCTTCTTTCCCACTACCCTCACATGCATCCAGTACTGTGGGTACAGAGGAGCCACTGGAAGACTTCCAAGCAGCCTTCCTCCTCCTTTGCTAACTACACACAGTGACTGTCCCTCCCTCTCTCCCTCCTTGGCCAGTAAGCATCATCCTTCTGTGTGATTTAATCCAGTAGCTCTCAAAGTGTGGCTCCAGGACATGCAGCACCAGCATTACTCAGTAACTTGTTAGAAATACAAATTCTTGGCAGGGTGTGGTGGCTCATGCCTATAATCCCAGCACTTTGGGAGATTGAGGTAAAGGATTGCCTGAGCCCATGAGTTCGAGACCATTCTGGGCAACTTGGCAAGATCTCATCTCTACAATAAATCAAGAACAATTAGCCAGGCATGATGGCACATGCCTGTAGTTCCAGCTACTTGGAAGGCTGAGGCAGAAGGATTGCCTGAGTCCAGCAGTTCAAGGCTGTGAGCATGCCAAGCAATCTTGGCTTTTTGGAATCCTGGAGCCCCCATAAAAGGAAGGAAGTCTTATCTAAGACTCATAATGAGCATGAAGATCCTTCTCTGTAGCCTGGGACAACAGAGTGAGACTCTGACTAAAAAAAATAAATAAATAAAATAAAGAAAGAAAAAGAAAAAACAAAGAAATACAATTTCTTTGTCTCCACCCCAGACCGAATGCATTAGAACCTTGGGAATGGGACTCGCAAATATGTGCCTTAACAAGCCCTCCAGGGTGTTCTAATGCACACTTGGCTTTGAGAATTTTTGGTGTGGAAAGTGGTTCTCAGCCCCGTCTATACAGTAGAGTTACCAGAGGTAGTGTTAAAAACTCACCAATATTCACATCTCTTCTCTTGAAAAATTCTAAGTTAATTCCCTGGAATAGGAGCCAGCCACCAGTATTTTTGTTAACTTTCTTAGGTGGTTCTCATGTGTAGCTGACTGGCAAAAGGTATTTGTGTGAGATCCTTGCATGCCTTTCTCACTGGTCCTTATCAACCCAGGCCATCCCTCCATGTTTATATGAGCACAGTGCTTGCTGTGCTATGGATTTGGGTGGAAGAGGTGCCCACTGTGTGCCCCTCTTCACCCTCAGTTCCTGCGAGTCTGCTGCCCTCAGCATCTTCTCTTCTCCATCACCTTTCCCATCCATCTTCGTGTCAGCACTCCCCTGGGTTGAGCCCAAGCCCTCTGAGGGGGTCTAGGCTGTGGGCTTTGCAATCAGGGGCCCAGCACTTACGACTTGTAGCAGTGAGCTGCTGACACCACCCACTGGTCATTGATGAGGGAACCACCACAGAAGTGGTAGCCAGAGTTCAGGGACACCTGGTAGGGGACGGAATTCTCCTCACAGGTGTAGCCCCCGACGATCTTGTCATCTTCGTCAAAGGGGAAAGCGACTTGAGTGGAGATGGGAAGAAAGAAGCCAAGTCAGCCGCATGTTGGGGGTGGAGCTCTCTGCTCTGGGGCTGGTTCATGATCAGTGGGGTTCCTTGACAAGCTCCATGATGCTGGTCAAGGGAGGAAGCCCTGCAGTCCCCAGTGGGCATCACTGGATGTGGCTCCTGAGTCTCTGTGTATCTGCAGGACACATAGCCAGTTGCCCTGCATGGGGTCAGATCTCTCCTGGGAGCCCCAGGGTGGGGACACAAGGAATGACCTCACATGCTTTCAGTGGGATGGGAGTTGGAATGTGGTTGTCCCATCTACTGGGTGCTTCTCTCTCTTATTCTCACTGGGCTATTCCCCATAGTTATTTGAGAATGGATTGTCAGGGTGGTTTGGCCTAGCTAGGAAAATCTCCTGGCTGTGTAGACCTTGCCATCCTCAGCTTCTCCTATAGTTCAGCAAGGCCAGAGTGGAGGGTAGCCCCCAGACCCACTTAGGTGGGACAAAGGTATAGGCATTGTTATTGGCCTATTAATAGAATAGTGATTCTTAACCTTGGCTGCATACCTGAAAATGTTAAAATCACCTGGGAAGATTAAAAAAAACAAAAAAACAATACTGCATAGGCCAGGCATGGTGGCTTATACCTATAATCCCAGCACTTTGGGAGGCTGAGGCGAGAAAATTGCCTGATCCCCAAATTTTAAGACAGCCTGGACAACATGCTGAGATCTCATCTTTACACAAAATTAAACAATTAGCTGGGCATGGTGGAGCACGCCTGTAGTCCCAGCTACTCAGAAGGCTGAGGTGAAAGGATCACCTGAGCCCAGGATGTCGAGGTTGCAGTCGCTGTGATGATGCCACTGCACTCTAGCCAGGGCAACAGAGTGAGACTCCAACAGAGAAAACAAAGCAAAACAACAACAACAACAACAACAACAACACACAGGCTGCACCCCAGACAAATGAAGTCAGAATTTTTAGGGTGAGTCTTTGACATGAGCATTTTTTCAACCTCCTGAGTTGTATTCAGGGTTAAGAGCAGCTACAGCAATTATCCCTGAGCTGTCAGAGCCAAGCCTGGAGCCTGCTGCTTCATTTCATGGGCCAGCCCCACCTGGCCTCATTTCCCAGCTTCTCTGATCACAGCACCAATATGGGTGGATGACGATGGTGGGATTGAAGAGGGGAGAGAGGCGATACAGAAGGGAGGCTTAAAGAGAGCCCAAGGAGGATGAGAAGGAAGGATGCTAGACCAGAGAAATAGAATATCAGCACACAGGTCAAATAGGAGAGGCAGCGAGGCAGTAAGGGCCCATGTCTGCCAGGGAAGGGGGGGTGGGGCCAGAGGCAGGCCCTGGAACTCACCAGCGGCTCCCACCAAGGCGAGGATCAGGAGTGAATTCATGGTGCTGGAAGTGTGATTGAACCGGTGGTGGAAAGCCATCTTTATACCTCCCGAGGTGAGGGAGAGGAGGTGTCTGTGGGGTGGAGGGTCACTGCTCCTCCCAGCACAAACACACCTGCAGCTTTCCCCTTCCCAGGGTCTTGCATCAGCTCTGCTGTGTTTGGCTGCACTGGGAATGTGTGATTCACAGGTGATAAGGAAACTTACCTTGTGAAGCTCGAGAGGGAGACCGGCTGTTTTCTGAAGGGATGCTGGGATGGGGAAACCAGAAGCCAAGCCATAGCACAGCTGGGCTTTCTTAGGCTGAGGAGATGAGGGTCAGGATGAGAGAGAACGGCCTGGGTTTTTAGAACTCCTGTCTTATTGGGGATTCATTTAACTTACGTTAAGAAAGGGCTGGTATTGGTGGCAATCTTGGCTTTTTGGTATCCTGGAGCCCCCCTAGAAGGAAGGAAGCCTTATCTAAGGCTCACAGTGAGCATGAAGATCCTTCTCTGCAGTCTAAATTGGGCAGGAAGGCCAAATCCAAGGTTTTGGGGAACCAAAATTCCAACATTAAGAGGTAATGAGAATGGAGACACATCAAACAAACCTTGGGAATCTGGGCTTCCAGCTGGCTCTCTTTCCCACCAAGGCTTATGGATGGGGAGTGTTTCAAAGAAGAAGGAGATGAGGGTTAGGTGGAAGTTTACCCAACACATTTGAGGAAGATCAATACCACATTCCTCCTCTTCCTCAAAGTTAGGACATTTTTCTCTCTCATGTGTGTCCTGTAATGAATTCTCTTTAAGCAGCCTCACAGTTGTCTTGGAAATCTGCACGCAAGGTGATGAAAACTGACCCCACCTGCCAGGGACTGACAGCCTGAACTAGAATTTTGTGCCTCAGATCAGACATTAGAGTTTAGACCAGACACTCTAGGCTGTTATCAGAGTCAGCAGCAGGTAGATAGGTTAGCCATCATAAGGGGGTCATGTATTGGGTTTGATAGCAAAGACGTGGAAGGAGGGTCTGGAATTCTCTCTTTTAGATGCAGTGAGATATGCTGGGCTCAGAGTGCATCTTCTTAGAGAGGATTTCAATTTGGGCCCTGACATAGCCACCAAGACACAGCACTGTAATTTATTGAGGCACAACCAGGCCAGAAAGGCCAAAGGTAGAGATAATGTGTGTGCCTGAGTCACACATCTGAGCCAGTTGGAGGAAATTTATTGTTGTTATTATCATCATTCTGGTCTAAGGAGAAGCCTCTTATGAGGATGCATCTCCTCCTCAGCAACTCTGAGCTCAGGGATAGTGAGGGGTAGGGGTGAGCCAAGTCCACATTTGAATGCTCTGAAAGGTAGAAGAGAAGGGAAAGTTCTGGGGATGGGGAGTAAAGTGAGAAAATCTCAGAAATCCGGTGGTGGAATTGGAGATAGCAAGCTGACTAGAGGCAGGCAGTGAACGAAAACTAGGATGAATGTCAAAGTGAGGTTCTTGGGGTTAAGAAGGACGCATGGAGTACCTGCGGGTCTAGTTCCCGACATGGTGCCAAGCCAGCTTCTCCACAGCCAGGAGGCCCACCATTGGAGCTCTCCCTCTCCACCCTGCACCTCCTCTAATCTTGGCTGGGCTTATACTAAGTGGGAATTCAGCTGTATGTGTGTGGTGCCTGATAGCTTTTCAGGGGCTTTCCTGTGAGCAACAGTGGCACACTGCTTTTCGTTTGTGCTGAATTTCACAGTTTAACTTTTCACAAGTCTGCTAATTGTGAGCTATGCAGAATGAACTTATTTCTGTTTACAAAGGAAGAGACTGAGACCCAGAAGGATTCTTTCTTGTCCAAAAATACAGATCTAAAAATGGCAGAGTTGGCTGCAAGGCCACAGAAAGCCACAGAGAGTGTTGTGAATTGTGGGAATCAATGCAGGTGGTGTCTAAAAGAAAATTTTTTGAAGATTAAGCCAGAGGTCCCCAGAGGACAAACTGTATATCCAGATCTCTTCTGGCACATTCCTTCCTGGCAAAAATAGAAGATTGAATTAATATTTCACCCAGCACCTTGTGTTAGAACCTTTCCTTGCCATTACCCCAGACCCATCTAGGCCATGATTGACACGTAGATGGTACACCTCCCTGCTCATGGGGAACTGACCAGGTCTAAGGCAGCCAGGTTGTGGGACATTAATAATAGGTGCTTTTCCTGTAATGTCACTAAACATGCTGTATTGTTTTGTTCCCTTATTGTAGGGTCTTTATAGAACTCTTTAGAAGACAAGGGGAGACTCTTGTCTAGCATCTGTAGATAGGAGTGTGCACTGGACAGATTCCCTGCAGGTAGATGATCCTTGGTGGATGATGGGAAATTGTTTTGGAAAAATCGATTTTTGCATTGGTGCTTAGAGCCAGAAGGCTCTAACTTTCTGTCTAAAAAAGGATACCCCAAAACATGATAATTTTCTGTATCTAAAGCTTGAAGATTAGACTTTGTACAAGCTACCATGTTCACAACACAGTCTGATGTCTTAGAGAAATAGACAAAGTAATTCATAGTTCATAGTTCAGTACCAAGACTGTTCATCCTGAACTTTGAATTACTTTGTCTACTTTGCCAAGACATCCTCCTGGCCCCTATTTAATGCTTAGCATATCAAGCCACTGTTTTTCAATTACTATAATAGTGAACAGTTTCTATGTGCTTACTGTGCACTAAACATTGTGTACGTCTTTCATGGATTTTACAAATTGTATCATCACAGTAACCTAGGGGGTTACTGCCCATTTTGCAGATGATCACATACATAAGCTTTCTACAGGTGAAGTCACTTGCTTAAGGTCACATATCCAGTAAGATGTGAAGATGAAATTTAAGCACAACAGTCCGACTCTATCTGCATGCTCTAGCATAGAACATTCTGCTTCTTTTCCTCTTAGTTGATCCTGATGCAGCCTCATCAAGGCAGTGGGCAACAGATACTGTTGTCTCCTTTTTACAGAGGAAGAATCTAAAGTTCAGAGGTTAAGTGACTTCTCCAGGCTCACTTGATTAAAGAATGGAGAGGTGATGCCAGAACCTTCACCTGTACAAATGAAGTTCATTCTCCTTCATGTTGCTACACAGCAGAGTCTTTCAGGCCTCCCAGTAGTCTGAGAAGTAGATTTTTTTTCAGATTCAAAATCACTATGTTTAAAAACACTTTCCTCTCCTAATCCTGCCAGATCAGGTCTTTCTCCTTAGCTCTTATTCAGCTCCTCCTTGGGCCCCAGTATCTTCTAATCACCCTTCACCAGATGGTCAGCTTCTACTCTGTCTTCCCCCCAAACTCCCAGCTTCTTTCATCATTCATTTTTTCCCCCCTAAGGTGCATATCTCCCCCAAGGCGCAATGTCTCAGTATCCCATAAGGAATTGTTTTCTTGAATATCTCATCATGGGAATCACTGAATCTAGAGAGTGAAGGGAGTGTCCTGTGTGATCCAGAAAAATCTGAATTATGAGACAGAGGTGTAGACCATGAACTAGTCAAGGCTGACCAGCTAAATGGAATAGCCCGTTCTGCCTCCCCCCACCCCCACCCCATCCTCCTGCCTGTCCTCCTCCCTGTCCAGCCACTCCTTTCCCTTGAAGACATGGAAAGCATGCAAGTTTTATGGCAAGGGGAAAGTTCTATTTGCATATTTTATTCATTTTCAGGTTTCTATCCATGGGTGAATAGGAAGTCTTGAAGCTAAATTTAAATTATCTAAAGATCGCTGGATTCTTGGATTATAATATCTTTCTGTTCACATTTCAGTCACTTCTTGTCCACTCCCTTTTCAGGACTATTATAGCTATAGCTAGTATGTGACTCCAGAATTCACTGGACAGTAAGCAGAGAGAAGCTAGGATGAAGCACAGGGAACACCCATGTGGGCTATTATTATTGTAGCATCTATTACTTGTTACATGATACTCAGTGTAATAAATGATGTGTGTGTGTTTTTAAATCATGTTAGGTCTAGATTGAGGCTCCCTAAGCCAAGTTTGGTGATCAATTCAATCAGTCAGTTGGGCTCCGGCTACTCATTTGGCTTATAAAAAGTCTTGACTGTGTCATTCGTTTGGATGGCAGCCAAGTGATCAGTCAGTTCCTTTAGGTCAACTTGCTCAAGAGGGTCTTCAAAAGGCTCCCAAAGGTCAGACCTGAGTGCTCAGTCCACACAGGCACCAACACAATTCCAGTATGAGGATCTTCCACCTCAAGGCCATTGTGTTTGGGCAGGTTCTGGGCTTTGCCTCTCTAGAACCCATAACATCTGTTCTGTTTCCCAGTCTTGGGGAAGGCAGCAGAGGTGGGTTGGCACATGTCCTGTGTGATATTTTATTCAAATATAAATCCTGTTTTATCCTACAGTGTGATAAAATCCTGGAACTTGCTCCTCCTATCTAGCTGTAATTTTGTGTTCTTTAACAAATCTCTCCCTATCCCATCTCCAATTAAAACATACATTTAAAAAAAAAATTTTAACGTAAAGCTTGAAGTGTTTGTACCCTTCCTGTTAGAACAATCTAGTTAATTTCTTTATGTGATTAAGTTGTCTAAATTCAAATGCCTCTGCAGAGTTTTCTTCCAGGAAAGTTCACTACTGCTTGTCAAATGTTCCTTTTTTCCTCCCTAAATCATATGTATTTACTCAACAATTATTTACTGAATTTTTCTGTGTTATTTCAGGAGTTCTTCAAGGCTATAAGGAAGCGGCCATGAAAAAGACAGAAAAGATCCTTGTTTACAGGACACTTATGTGTGTGTTTCTATGCACATGTGAGGAAGTATAGATTGTGTATACATATGTATGTGTGTGTGTGTGTGTGCGTGTGCAGACAACGATGATTAGGGGTTATTAAAATAGGGGAAAAGTGAAAATATGATATAGGGTGGCA
The DNA here is from genome assembly GCA_963574415.1 of Tarsius wallacei. NCBI lineage: Eukaryota > Metazoa > Chordata > Mammalia > Primates > Tarsiidae > Tarsius > Tarsius wallacei. The sequence continues at coordinate 20,189 of CAUYQG010133483.1, forward strand.
CTACTGACATGCTGTTAAGTAGGATGGTCAAGATAGGTCTCTTTGGGGAGACGAAACTTCAGACCTGAATAAAAAGGAACCAGCCATGTGAAAGCAGGGTTAGGAGGACTTTCATTATTCCCTTCTAGTCTGTAAAAGAAATAAATCAACACACACAACCAATTTCTTTCTTAAACTTAATAACCCTGACATGTATCATATGGTTATTTATCTTGCCATTGGTTTTGATTGTAAAAACTGATGATATGAAGGATGGTCATCAATACATTGAAATATAATTATACAAGTTAATGTAAAATATGTTTATTTTCTGACTGAAATGATTTTATAAAATATTGTTGGGTTAAGAGAATAAATTCTGAAGCCATATATTATATTATATAATTTTACTAAAAATGAGTGATTTTAGTTTTTCTCATTTTACTAATCTGCATATCTTACAATACTATGTTTTTTTGTGTAATTAAAATAGCTAAAAGACATGGAAAACATGCAAGTTTTATGGCAAGAGGAAAGTTATATTTGCATATTTTATTCATTTTCAGGTTTCTATCCATGGGTGAATAGGAAGTCTCTAGCAATTGAATCTAAATTTAAATTATCTAAAGATTGCTGGATTCTTGGATTGTAATATCTTTCTGTTCACATTTCAGTCACTTCTTGTCCACTCCCTTTTCAGGACTATAATAGCTACTTATGTGACTCCAGAATTCACTGGAGAGTAAGCAGAGAGAAGCTAGGATGAAGTATGGGGGAACACCCATGTAGGCTATTATCATTGTAGCATCTATTACTTGTTCTGTGATGCTCAGTTTAATAAATGATGTGTGTGTTTTTCAATCATATTATGTCTGAAAGAGGGTAGTGCTTGACCTTGGGGAAGGAACTGTGAAGGGTAAAATTTCTGTTTTCACAGCGACAAATACATTTAGGTAGTAACTACATTAATTGCATGTTTTGTCTATACCAGGCAAAGTGTTATGTGCTTTATTTAGATGACTTCATCTCATTCTCGTAACAAACCCTCTATGAAAAAATCTTATCATTATCTTTATCTTCTATATGAGAAATTAAGGCATGGAGCAGTTGTGTAACTAGTCTAAGTTTACCCTAGTGATAAAGCAATAGAACCAAGTTTTAAACTCCGGACTGTCTGTTTACACGGAGACATGCTGTTAGGTAAGATGGTCAGGATAGGTCTCTTTGGGGAGATGAAATTTAAGACCTGAATAAAAAGACAATTAATTACACAAAGAATTCAGGATTCTAACCACAAGCAGTCAAGTTCCTACTTTATTGCTTTTAAGGAGATAATTTTGCTGTCATAGGAAGATGTTCCATGATCCAAGGCTTCATTACAGGTGAATTTGCTGGCTTCTTAGGGTAATGGGAGCATGAAGCAGCACTGGACCCTTTAGATAAACAGGTATACACTTGGATTCCTGCAGTCCAGAGAATAGTACATGCAGAAACTAGAGAAGACCCAGTGGACTTCATGTAGGACCAGGAGATAGATGGGAATTGCTCCTTTAAAAAGTCAGGATTCAGAAAAACCTACACACTCAGGGAAAGAACAAACTAGAAAAATAATTTCAAAAGCAGTTAACAAGGAATATTATTTATCTTGGTCTTGGCTTTAAGTGGAGGATTAATAAAAATTTCCCAAAATATTCATAATCATTGGGGTTTGGGACAGACACTGTATGGCTAAGAAAATACACACTGAAAATTTTATAAAATAAAATGATATTAGTTCTTTAGCACCCCAATTGCTTGACAGAGGCAAATATAAGTATCTCCTGGAAAAGGAGATACTTAAAGGATTTAAAGACATCCCAAAGATGAATTGACAATATTAAATTACATAGCATTCAAGGAAATAAGCCAGCCTGAATGAGAGTCAGCAGACTACCAACAAGAAAACCAAATGCAAAAACACATCAGATTGTGTCATTATCAGATTAAAAATTCCAAATAGTTGTTTAATATACATTAAAAAATAAAGTAATTTAAAAATACAAGAGAAGCAAGATGTGTTCACAAATGACAACTTATATTTGTAAAAGACCCAAGTGGATTTCCCCAAAATAAAAATTAGTATAATTTAGGTGAGCAAAGTCAATTGAAATGTTAAATTGGAGGCTTATGGGAGCTGAGATGTGAATTGCTAACTGAACAGTAGTTTTAAAGAAAGTATTCATAATGCAGCATAGAGAAGAAAAAGAAGAAAAATATGACTAAATAGTAAAGAAACTAGATGACAGTGTGCAAAAAAATAGAGCTATGCTTTAGGCCATATTTTCTTCAATAAAGTGTGGACCACCAAGTTTACAGATTGAAATTTAGGCCCCTTCACTACTACCTTTCAGACTCATACTTGCATTAGACTGTAATAACCATTCCAGGATAATGTGCAGACTCATCCAGAAAACAGGCCTGCTTTTCAACTGGAAATATGGAATTTCCATGAAACTTTGAATGTGGACTGAGACTAAGGGGAGAAAAGTTGGAGTAGGTACCATGGGACTCTAAGACGTGCTCTTGAAATTGAATGATGCCTTCTTTTAGGTGTACTTGAAGACATATTGGCATATGGAGCCTCTGTTCTTTATGCTTGAGTCTGGTCTTGATTATACATTTTCTGTTTAACAAGGAAATGTTCCATGCATGTCCAGCCTTACGTTTTGCAGATGATGAATGCGATGATGAGGCATTCGGTAAAAAGCCAGGATCATCTTTTCTTTTTCTTTTTTTTTTAATTAAATCAATATTTTTTATTTTAAAATTGTGGGGTGTCTCCCCATCCCCATATATTGACTACTGTTAATCCCACCTCCCTTCCCCACCAACCCCCCCATAGTTTCCCACCACTGTCAATCCTTTTATTATAGTATTATGATAGATGTTCAAGGTCCACTATATGAGTGAGAACATGTGATACTCAGATCTTTATTTCTGTGAGAGATCACTCAGGATCAGCTTTTCAAAGGAGGAATAGTTGTTGGCAAGTAGAAGAGAGTATGGCTTTAAACCAAAACTACTCTGCATCTGCCTGCAGGATAGTTCTCCAGGTGGCCTTGAACTGACCTGGTTCTCCTCATTCCTCCCCACTCCCACCGCTTCTCACTTTTTTTTTTTTTTTGAGTTGGAGTCTCACGCTGTCGCCTAGACTGGAATGCAGTGGCCGCTCCCAGCCACCACAGCCTCGACCTGCTGGGCTCCGGCGATCCTTCCGCCTCAGCCTTCCGAGTAGCGGGAACTACAGGTGCGCGCTACCACGTCCGGCTAATTTTTTGACTTTTATTGTAGAGATGAGGTCTCACCAAGTTGCCGGGGCAGGTCTCAAACCCACGGGCTCAGGCAATCCACTCACCTCAGCCTCCCAAAGGCTCGGGGCTACCGCTTCTCACTTGTAATTCTCAAGAATAACTGTGCTGGGAATGCAACCTCCTGAGATAAGGAGGAATTGGCCAGAACTGCCTGGGCTCTGTTCCAGTTTCTCCTGGGAACAGAATTTCCTTCTTTGGCCCAGCATGTCCTGTTGCCCTGGGGTATACAACCCATTGTGGCAGCTCTCCCGAGTCACTCAGTAGCAGAGCAAGTAGAATAGGCACAAACAAGACTCCATCCACCCTGGGTGACTTTTCTGAGCTTTGGGTGACTGGATCTCCCTGAATCCTAAGTCTGTGTTGTCCCTTGGTCCCTTGTAAGTAATAAACCGTCTTTGTGTAACTTTGTGTGTGTGTGTGTGTGTGTGTGTGTGTGTGTGTGTATGTATTCTGTCACACCAAAATATGGCAAGTAGTACTAGTACATCCCAAGATGCAGTAGCTGAAGTGGCAACAAATGAACTTGCTTTACACAACTTTGTGATTATCTTGTTGGGGAATGTCAGGAGCTCCATCAAACATTTCTGTCTGCCATAGACTCTTTATAAGAACAATTGGGGCTGCTTGGTCTATGGCCCAAGCAGCAGGAAGCTTTAAATTTTTTTTTTTTTTAGTTAGAGTCTCACTCTGTCGCCCAGGCTGGAGTGCTTTGCAATTTCAGTTCACTAACAACAATCAGCATGTCATCAATATAATGGACCAACATAGTTTCAAGATGACTAAGGGCCTTCCAAAATACTTCATGGTAGAAACAGGCTAAATAGAGCCTTGAGATAAAACAATTAAAGGTTATTGCTGACCTGCCACTTGAAGGCAAACTGTACCTGATTATCTTTTTTTTTTTTTGAGTAGGAGTCTCACTCCATCGCCCAGGCTGGAGTACAGTGGCACACTCCCGGCCACCCCAGAGTCAACCTGCTGGGCTCCGGTGATCCTTTTGCTTTAGCCTTCCAAGTAGCCAGAACTACAGGTGCATGCTACCACACCAAGCTAATTTTTTATTTATTGTAGAGATGATGTCTCACCAAGTTGCCTGGGTTGGTCTTGAACCCATGGGCTCAGGCAATCCACTTGCCTCAGCTTCCTAAAGCTCCAGGATTACAGGCTGAGTCACCGAGCTCAGCCTGATTGTCTTTACTGAGTATTTCTGAGCACGTTTCTGGAAGAAATGTTACTCTCAGCTTTTCAGAAGCCACTCTTCCTGTCTGGGGATGCAACCTTCCAGCTAATCCTACAGAGTCTCTCCCCATCCCCAGTCTACCCATCCACACCCATGCCCACCCACAAACACACAAGCAGCTGTTTCTGCCTAAGATCTGTGGTTTCCTCCCTTGGTCCCACCTTGGCAGGGTCCTCAGGCTCATCTTGGGGGAGCTGAGGAGGAAGGATGTGAGGTTCTTGCTCAGACCTTTGATCTGTGCCCAGCACTGTGTCTCCAGCACTGCAGAAGTATAAGCTGCTATCTTCAGGGCTCACATTGCTCACAGTCAGAGTTGAGAAGGTTAGGTTTGGGCGTCTGATGGGAAACTTGTCCTCAGTAAATCCACTCTCATATGTGGCCTTAACACCCTGATTTGCAGTTGCAATCAGTATCAAGCTCTCTCCTGGGAGCTGACGATACCAGAACATTGAGATGAGTTGGCTGTCGACCTGACACTGGATCGTCATGGATGTTCCACGTTGACAGATATCTCTGCTTGGCTTTTGAAAGAGGAGAGCACCAAACACTGAGCCTACACCTAGAGAGATAAAAAGACCTATGAGGGTTGACAAGCCTAAGGTCGGACACATCCCCAGACAAGAAGGTCTCTGCTTTATTTACTGAAGTAGCACTTCAGCTCTCAACCCCAGAGCACTCCTCCTTTTTGCTTTGCCAACTATTAATATATTATTCTGTCAAGCCCCTCTAATGCAATATCCCCTGCCTCATCTTCTGACTGGTGGCTTCAGACTTTTCAGAAAGAAAGTCTCCCCACCTTTCTACTCAGAATTAACATTAACCCCAGACTCCCACAGGACAAGGGTCATACCTTGTCCTAGGAGAAGGAGCAGGAGAGTCAGCATCTTTAAGTGATGACCTCGTTCCTCAGAAAATATACTAAGAAGTCAAACTCAAGTTCACCTTTCCTCCTTACAGCATAGTTTCCCTCCCTGCTCTGTTCCTGTCCTCTAGCAGGAAACTAAGTTTCTGCAGAACTTGAAAAAATTAGTGTGCCCCCTCATGGAACTGTGTGTCTGTTCACTTAGGATGGGTCTTCATTCATAGGCATCCAGCATGCACCTGTCACTCACCCACCATTAACCCTCCACTTTCCCATTTATCCTTAATGAGCACCACAAATGTGCTATTCTTTGAATATACAAGAATGGAATGCAGTATTGACTTCAAAGAACTAAAGGTACAATTTTAGAATAAAAGAATTTCTGTTGTCTGCTGGGTTTTCATGTTGTCCCAAACTGAATTATTCCTCTCCCAACACACATATATCAATAAACTAGCTCTTATTCATCAATTCCCCTACCCAATAAATGATATCCCCACTCTTCTTGCCCTTTAGGGAATTCAATAAACCTCTCTTCTCCTCACCTATCTCATTTAATTCACAAATTAAATGCCTTATATGTGTGTATTACCACTCATATCTCTTCCCTCATTTCAGTTAACACAGACATAACTATTTTGTTACTCTTTACTTAATCCTTGGACATTTGAAATAAGGTTTCTTCTATTCTACTTCAACTCAATATAAGCTATGAAACAGATCATCCTATGTGTAAAATTTGACCACAATGCTACGATTCTTCCCGTTATCCAACTGTTTTCTTATATTAACTACCTAAAATAGTTTTTTGTTTGCATAAAAGGAGAGATAATTTTGGGGTACTTTCTGTGCTTTACACACATTTTTTCAGTTTATTTATGGGTTAGGTTATTTAGACTACTATTTTTACTCTATTTTTACAGGCTAGAAAATTTTACAGATAAACCTAAAGACCTACCCAAGGTCACATAATCCAAAAATAAGCAATAGAGTCAGAACTCAGATCAATGCTTATGTGACCCCAAAGCTCAAGCATGGACATCAATACTATCAAGCATTGCCTCACTCTCACAGTTGTCTTTGCCTTAGTACAGTGGAATCTGGTGGGTGACCAAGAATAATAGGCCTAACACCCTAAAGGAAACTAGGGACCTCTAGAAAGACAGTTTTGTAAAACTAACCCATCTTATTTATTTGGTTCTGAGATCCCATCTATTATAAGATGCACCTTTAAATACATAACTGTTACTTTTAGGGGGTGGCTCAATAAAGCCTGATCATTAGTATAACTGGTAAAAGGCATAGAATACTTCATTTTTTCCTGACATGTAGGTATATTTTTAAAACTTTTAGTCAAATATTTCAAACTTTCTGCCAAAATAATCCAAAATCTCTTTTTCATTTTATTCATGCTAAATCCTTCTGAAAATTACCAAATGATCCCTATTTTCCACAAAATTCCAAATCTTTGCCTACCAGTGTTCTCTTCAAAACAACAGCAAAGATATTTCCATCGCTTTTCATGGTTTTCGAACTGCGGTTGTCTCTAGATTTTTCTTTCAGGGAGTGACATGGATACTAAACTGTTTTACTATTTTCATTTATTGAATTAATATGTGCCCATGATTAAAGATTGAAAAAATAGGTAGCAGAGAGCATGAAGTAAGTTATCCTCCTCAGAGGTAAACAGTCTTTATAAGTTTTTTGTATATTTCCTTAGAAATAGTTCTGGCTTGTTACAGTTTACATGGATTTGACTCCTCTTTCTTTTACACAGGACAAAGCCCAAGACTTTCTATATCTTGCTGCTTCTTTTCTTAGCAATGTGTTCTCATCAGTGTATTTCACAGTTTATTTCATATCAGCACACCCAGATGTGCCTCTTTATTATTTTCTGTTTTATTTTGAACATTTTCAAACATCTATACAATTTGAAAATACTATACAGTGAATGCATGTACAGAATATAGGTGAATATAGGATAAAAATTACTGTTTTATTACATAACTATCCATCTATCCATACCTCTTTATTTATCTATCAATCCATCAATTATTTTTAAAAAATTATTTAAAAGTAAGGTGAAGGCATTTCACTTCTAAGCACCTCAGGATGCATATAATTAACAAGAATTCAAGGTTTCCTTATGTTTTTAAGGTAAAATGCACAACTCTTGAGTATCATTAAATGAGTTTTGACAAATGCATACACCTGTGTAATCTACAATTACCTCATGTCCTTGCTTAGTGGTTTTCTATCTTTAGCCCCTTAGTGGAAACCAACGTTCTAGTTTTTCACTGTAAATTAGATTTTTTCCTACAATTTCAAATAAGCAAAATATCACATCATACACTCTTCTGTGTGAGGTTTCTTTCACTCAGAGTAGTGTTTTTATATTTATCCATATTGTGTGTGTCAGTACTTCATTCATTTTTGTTGCAGTGCAATATGCCACCCTATGGATATACCACTATTTGTTTAGTCATTTCCCTGCAGATGGACATGCACGATATCTCCAGGGTTTGGTGATTATGAATAAACTTTCTAGGTTAAGTCTCTGTCTCTTTTTCTTTTCTTTCTTTTTTTTTTTTTGAGTTGGAGTCTCACTCTGTCATCTAAGCTGGAGTGCAGTGGCACACTCATGGCTACTGCAGCCTCAGCCTGCTGAGCTCAGGTGATCCTTCCGCCTCAGACTTCCAGTAGCTGGGACTACAGGTGTGCGCCACCATGTGTAGCTAATTTTTTGAGTTATTGTAGAGATGAGGTCTGGTCAAGTCACCCAGCCTGATCTCGTACTCCTGAGCTCAAGCAATCCTTCCTAATCAGCCTCCCAAAGTGTTGGGACTATGGGTGTGAGCCACCATGCCTGGCTTCTATGTTAAGTCTTTCTTGTAGTTTTATGGTTTCACTTCGCTGGAGTAAATACTTAGAAGTATACATGCTTGATCATAGGGGTAAGTGTATGTTTAGTTTTATAAGAAACTACCAGAACTTTTTCCAAATTGGCTGTACTATTTTCCACTTTCACCAATAGTAATGAGAGTCCTGGGGCTCCAAATTCTTGCCATTTGGTGTTGCCAAGTTGTCTAATTTGAGTAGAAATGTGGATGTTTAGTGGAATCTCACTGTGCTTGTAATTTGTATTTTCTATTTGTCTATCTTCATGCTAGTACCATACTGTCTTTATTACTGTAGCTTTACAGTAAGTCTTGAAATCAGGTGGCCCAAATACTCCAACTGTGTTCTTTTGAAATATCGTTTTGGATATTCTAGAGTGTCAAAAACTTAGTTGAACCACAACAGGGTGATTTAATTGTAAAGCAACAAAGCCAAAAATGTACGTTAAGCCTTTAATTGCCTCCATAGTATAAGCAAGAGTCTAAAGCCAGAAAAAGCACTGACTTTGTTCTGTTTTGCTTTTCCCTTTGGAAACAACGCTGGTCAAGGATAGGTGGATCAGTACACACATGGGGTCACTTCACTATTGAGGGGGTCCTCAAGGGGAAAGGACTAGTGGAAATGCACTGGATACTTAGAGTGGCTTTCAGGCTGTCTCCTCCTCCCCCACTAGGAAGCCTTGGCAGAGGCACCAGAAGAAGATCTCTGCACAGGCCACGGATGAAGAGACCTAAGAATGAAGGCTCTTGAGCTAGGAATATAAATATGCATAACAGCGTGACCAGCCAGGGGGACCTAGATTGCAGTTCCCTTCAAAGACTGTAATGCCTGGCTGTGCACCAAGTCTGTAGTGGGAAGAACAGCCTTCCCTCCCCTGAGGCCTGCTAGGTAATGCCTAGCATTAGTCATCTATAGCTGAAAGATCACACAGAGGCTTCTAAACAGGAGCTAGACTCCTATTGAAGTCTTTGTGTTTCCATATACCTTCTAAAATCAGCCTTACAGTTTCTTAAACAAAAAGCTGGGATAATAATTGAGATTTTATTTAATCCATAGATCAAATGTGGGTCATTTAACATAGCTTATTTAATCTATAAATAAAATTAACCCATTTTATTTCTAAATGTTGTAAATAATTCTAAACCATAAACATGATTTATATTTTCACCCTTTAAAGCTGTCTTTCATTTTTCTTAACAATGATTTTTAGTTCTCTGTATGCAGGTTCTTGCATGTCTTTTGCTAAATTCAAATATTTCATTTTTTTACATTGTTGTTAATTATCCAATTGTTTGCCTTTAGTGTATGAAATAAAATTAATTTTTGCATGTTGATATAACATATGGCATTAATACATTCACTTATTAATTTTAATAGTGATTTTATAAATTTTTAAAGAAATTTGAATGTAAGCAGTCTTTTCATGTCTTAAAAAGTTTTTCCTCATCTTTTGTTCTCTAGCTTTTTAGTATTTTTCTTAATGCACCAGTACAGTGTGTCGTAGAAGTGGTAAGAATGAACATTATTAACTTGTTTGTGATCTTGAACATGTTTAATATTCAAAAAGTAAAAATGGGAAAATGTTTAATATTTCTGTCATTAAGTTCCATGTTAGTTGTTGGTTTCTTGCAGATGCCTTCTATTTAATTTTTAAAAGTCACATAGGCATTTACTTCTTTTAAACAAATGATTGAATTTTTTTTGTTTATTTATATTTTTCCTGATGTTTCATACAGTTAGATTTTTTAATAGACCACTGAAAATCTGTTTTTTTCATAATTTTTCCTCATGTTTCTAGGTTTTATTATTTCTACTGACATAACTTTAAGTGTCCTGAATCTTTTTTCTGTCATATCTAATCTGTTAGAAAACCCATGCAGTGAGATTTTATTTAATTCCCAAATATTGCAGTTAAAATTTGTATTGATTTCTTATAATTTCCTTTATTGTTCTAAAGGCTTTTACTTGTTAATTCATTATAAGAATATTTTCTTCTATGTCCTTAAACAAGATTATAGTAGGTACTTTAAATTCCTGTCTATTAATTCCATCATCGAGGTAAATTTGTAATTTGTATCCACTGATGGATTCTTCTTTTGAATATAGGCTGTTATTCTTTTTCTTCACATGCCTAGTGATTTTTGCATTGTATCTCAAACATTGTCAAAAATATATCTAGACTTTGTTTTATTCCTCTAAGGATGGTTGGATTTTTGTTTTAGTAGCCAATTAACTTAGTTGAATTTAAACTTCAAATTCTAGTCCCTACAGTAGGCAACTGCTGAAATATCTATTTAGTTCTTTTAGCCTTCGCATGGCTGATTGTTGTATTCCTTTCAACTCATAGTTCAGGCATCACCCAGAGATTTGAACAGAGTTTGTACTCAGAACATTGGATTGTTCTTTTGTGGACTTCCTCTTTCTCTGATGTCTTCCCTAACTTTATATCTGTTTTTTCATAAGTTTCTATTTTACTGGCCCTACGTTTCAGCAAAAAGTTATGAAAACAGAAAACCTAGCTGGGCTCGGTGGCTCAGCCTGTAATCCTGCGCCTTGGGAGGCTGAGGCGAGTGGTGCATGAGGCCGCGGGTTCGAGACCCGCCTGGGCAACTTGGTGAGACCTCATCTCTACAACAAATCAAAAAAATTAGCCGGGCGTGGTAGCGCGCGCCTGTAGTTCCAGCTACTTGGAAGGCTGAGGCGGGAGGATCGCCGGAGCCCAAGCAGGTCGAGGCTGCGATGACCGGGAGTGGCCACTGCACTCCAGTCTGGGCGACAGAGTGAGACCCCAACTCAAAAAAAAAAAAAGAAAAAAGAAAGCAAAGAAAAGAAAACAGAAAACTTACCTTTCATCCAGGTATTGAATTCTTTGTAGTTTTTGCCTGCTTTTGGTTACTTTGCTGTTTCTTAAGATCAGTTTTACAATTTTTATCCAGAGTTTATATCTGTTATTTGTGAAAGGACAGGTCTTATAAAAGTTACAATGCCATTATCAGAACTGCCTCATTATTTTTTTTTTTTTGAGTTGGAGTCTCACTCTGTCGTCCAGACTGGAGTGCAGTGGCCGCTTCCGACCACTGCATCCTCGACCTGCTTGGGCTCCGAGATCCTTCCACCTCAACCTTCTAAGTAGCTGGAACTACAGGCATGCGCTACCACGCCCGGATAATTTTTTTTTTAATTGTAGAGATGAGGTCTCGCCAAGTTGCCCAGGCGGGTCTCGAACCCGCGGGCTCAGGCAATCCACTCACCTCAGCGAGCCACCCGCGGGCTCAGGCAATCCACTTACCTCAGGCTGAGCCACCGAACCTGGCTGCCTCATTCTTTTTAATTATGATTTAATAGCACATTTTACAAATTGTTTTCTACCTATATTTGAAGCTGCTGAATAATCTAGATTATTTTTAATAAGATCACTTTCTCCAGGATAGAACTGGATTTTTGACAGGCCATGTGGACTGATTCTAGAAAATTATGAATGAGTTACTCAGACATATATCATTTAATAGCTTCACAGCCTATATTTTGATATTATTTTAAAATGTGCCCTGGAGTACCCCTGTTTCAGTCTGGACTGCTTGATAATCAGTTCTACAGTTTAGCTCTTATCCTGGGGCTTTTCTTTGTTGTTATTCTGAATTAGATTTCCAATTTTCTAAATCCTATTATATTTTATCTTTTTGGTTTGCTCTCTCGATTTTCTGGGACAAACTACCTAGTAATTTTCTATGAAAAAGTAAAATGAAAGTAAAGGCATTGTTTCCTAACATGTTTTTCTTTGTATTTTATTGATAGGTTAGTAGATAAATCTAAGTTGAAAATTATTTTCTACCATAATTTTATAAATATTTCTTGCATTATTTTTAAGTTCAGTGTTGCTATTTAGAATTGTGATATCATTCTGCTATTTCATTTATTTATAACTTTTCTTGAAGTATTATTTTGATTTTTAACATTTAAAAAATCTTGGGTAGCTTTACAATAATTTAATTACCAGTGTAATAAAATTTTGTAAAGATATGCCTTAATTTCAGTAGTTTTATATTCATCAAACACAAAATAGTTATTGTAAAATCTTGAGGTTCTATTTTTTTTCATTTCTGAGAAGTGCTTTTGTGGTATTATTTGTTTGGTAATTTAAGAAATTCTCTTTTTCTTGTTTTCTGTTTCTGGAATTCCTCTCAGACACTTATTGAATCTCTTGTATTGCTCCTTTAAGTCACTAATATTTCCTTTAATGTTTTCTGTTTTTTTTTTTTTTTAGGACATTCTACTTTTATTCTTACTCTTCTTTTAAAAATATATTTAGACTTTCTTTTCTTATTTATCTTGTTTTTATTTTTTATTTTTATTTATTTATTTTTTTAAGTGAGAAAGCAGGATTTAGAGAGGATAGAAAAGCTCCCACAGTGGGAGGGGATTATTTTTAATTTTTATTTGTTTTTTTAAGGATGACATATTTCTTGTATCTCTCTGAGGATATAAACATTTAAATAATTGCTATTTGGAATTTCTATTTTTTTCTTTATTATATCTGCTTGCCTCAATTTTTTTCGTTGTTGTTTCAACTATTTATTTTTATTTTTCTGTTACTTTTTCTTCTTTCCTTTTTTTCCCTCTTTTATTTTGTGTTATCTCTGAAATATTAGGGACTTTGCATGCTTGTGGTCCTTGATTGTTTATTCATTTTTTTTTTTTTGAGTTGAAGTCTCACTCTGTCGCCCAGACTGGAGTGTATTGGCTGCTCCCGGCCACCGCAGCCTCGACCTGCTGGGCTCCGGTGATCCTCCCGCCTCAGCCTTCCAAGTAGCTGGAACGACAGGCGCGCGCTACCACGCCCGGCTAATTTTTTGATTTATTGTAGAGATGAGGTCTCGCCAAGTTGCCCAGGCGGGTCTTGAACCCGCGGGCTAAGGCAATCCACTCACCTCAGCCTCCCAAGGCGCGGGATTACAGGCTGAGCCACCCAGCCCGGCTGTTTATTCATTTTCAAAGCAAAGTACTAAAACTCTGACTGGAAATCTGGTAACATGGGTGGTTAGTGTTTACTAGGAGATTTTATTTGAAAAGACTTAAATGTCAGTATGTATAAATCTCTTTTTCTGAGAGTATTCAATTTCTTCAATTAACAATATTTTATTATACTTCTCTGGGTACAGTTGCCTAGTTGTTGCTCTGTGCCAAAGGTAATAGAGAGATATTGAGAGATAATTCTTCATGGGTCTCTGCCATTTCTGCACATCATATATACCAGCTTTCCTCTGGACTGTCTTGTCAAGAATGGTTGTATAGCAATCAGCCCTGGAAGATAAAGTCTCCCTCTGGGTCAGAAAGATTTGTTTGCAATCCAGGAAAATAAAGATAATGTCCCCCTCTGGGGCAAATGTTGATCAAGTTTGGTAGTAGCCTCTTTAAAAGATTGAAATATCCTCTCCAGCATCTGTTGTTTTTTGAGTTATTGATAATGGCCATCTTGACCAGAGTTAGGTAGTATCTCAGTGTGGTTTTAATTTGCATTTCTTTGATGACTAGTGAGGCTGAGCATTTTTTCATGTACCTGTTGACTGCTCATATGTCTTCTTTTGAGAAGTGTCTATTCATATCTTTTGCCCACTTTGTAATGGGGCTGTTTGTTTTTCTCTTTTCGGCATGTTTGAGTTCCTCGTAGATCCTAGATGTTAGACCTTTGCCAGATATACAGTTGGCAAATATGTTTTCCCAGTCTTTGGGCTGCCTCCCCACTCTCTTCTGGCTTTGTAGAATCTTGTTAGTTTGATGAGGTCCCACATGTCTATCTTATCTCTTTTGATGCATGAGCACTTGGGGTTTTGATCAGGAATTGGTTGCCAGTTCCAATAAAAGAGAACAATTCTACACTGTTGGTGAGAGTGTAAACTAGTACAACCTCTGTTGAAAACAGTGTGGGCTGGGTTTGGTGGCTCAGCCTGTAATCCCAGCACTTTGGGTGGCCGAGACGAGTGGATTGCCTGAGCCCGTGGGTTCAAGACCTACCTGGACAACTTGGTGAGACCTCAACTCTACAATAAATAAAAAATTAGCCAGGCGTGGTGGCGCACGCCTGTAGTTCCGGCTGCTTGGAAGGCTGAGATGGAAGAATTGCCAAAGTCCAGCAGGTTGAGGCTGCGGTGGCCGAGAGCGTGCCACTGCACTCCAGTCTGGGCGACAGAGTGAGATGCCACTCAAAAAAAAAAAATTAAAAGAAAGATTGGAATTTTATAAGCTCTTATCCTCTGTTGTGACTCAAACTCATTGCATATGCATCACCCAGAAGCTGCTCTGCATCACTATTGAGTGACTGGGGGACAAATGACAGGGGTAACTTATAGGTATATGAAACTCATTCTGCCTTGAGAGTATCAAAGTATGTCTCTGAGCTGATAGTCTCCTGTCTTCTGCTAGCAACAGTGTAACGGGGTCAGGTTACCTTCTTCACTTTCAAGTATGGTAAAGTCTCATACTGTGAGCAGTTCTTCACAAAAGGAACTATATAATCTATTAATTTGATTATAGACTATATATATCAATTATTCTCTTTGTTTTCAGCCATAGATCTCATCCCATTACATGAGCCATATAATTGCAAGGCTCCAGATCTTCTCATTTAGTTTTTCAGAATAAACTTTTGGTTTCCTGTCAGAGAGGAGTGCCTGAATGCTAGCATTTTATGCATTGCTTAGATGGCCTGTGGAGGGTGGAGGTAAGAAATTTCTATTCAGCTTGTAAATCATAAAATGTAAACTATAACTTTATTTTCTGCCTTGAGTCTCATCTACAAACTCATCTTATTTATCATAATTTTTGATCAATAAAATGAACAAGAGAGTATGACTGAAATTTGAAAAAGGGCAAATACAGCTTCAGAGTTCAGATTTGAGCAAGCTATCATTCTAGACCAAGAAGCTGTAAGGTAGTAAATTTAACATCAGCTCTTTTCTTTTTTTTTATTATTTTATTTTATTTTTAAAATATATTTTATTTTAAAGATATGGGTACAATTCAGGATTAGAGATACAAATGGACATCATACAGGTAAAGTTTGGGCCTCTCTTTGGTTCCCACTTTGCCTGGTTTGAGATCAGGTACCCTTATTGATGTTGTGTTCCTCCCCCCAACCCTGGCAGTATCCCACTACTGCCAATCCCTTTCTTATAGTATTACGGTAAATGTTCAGGGTTCACTTATGGGTGAGAACATGTGGTACTCTGTTCTTTGTTTCTGTGATAGATCACTGAGTATTATTGACTCTAAATCCATCCAAGTTGTTGCAAAGTCCATATGTTTGTCCTTCTTTATGACAGTGTAATATTCCATTATGTATATATGCCACATTTTTTAATCCAGTCCAGTTTCAATGGGTAGCACGGTTGGTTGCATGTTTTTGCTATTGTGAATAGTGCTGCAACAAACATGTGTGTGCAGGTATCTTTTTTGTAGAATGCTTTCAGTTTCTCCAGGTATATTCCCAGTAGGGGAATTGCTGGGTCACATGAAAGGTCAATTTGTAGTTCTTTTAGAAATCGCCACACTGTTTTCCATGGAGGCTGAACTAGTTTGCATTCCCACCAGCAGTGTAGAAGCGTCCCCTTTGCTGCACATCCTTGCCAGCATCTGTTGTTGTTTGTTTTATTAATGATGACCACTTTTACTGCAGTTAGGTGGTATCTCAATGTGATTTTGATTTGCATTTCTCTGATGATTAGTGAGACTGAGCACTTTTTCCTGTGTATGCTGGCTGCCTATATGTCTTCCTTTGAGAAGAGTCTATTCATGTGTTTTGCCCACTTTTTAATGGGGCTGTTTGTTTTTTTCCTTTTGACACATTTGAGTTCCTTGTAGATCCTGGATGGTAGGCCTGTGTGGGATATATAGTTGGCAAGTATTTTTTCCCATTCTGTGGGCTGTCTCCCTGCTCTATTGATGGTTTCTTTTGTTTTGCAGAAGATTTTCAGTTTAATGAGGTCCCACTTGTCTATATCCTCTCCTATGGCATGATCACCTGGGGTTTTGATTAGGAATTGGTTGCCTATTCCAATTTCTGTAAGGTGTCTCCTGCATTTTCTAAGATTCTTATAGTTTGAGGTTTTATGTTTAGGTGTTTGATCCATTCAGAGTTGACATTTGGGTATGGTGACAGGTAGGGGTCCTGTTTCAATCTTCTGCATGTGGTCAGCCAGTTTTCCCAGCACCATTTACTGAATATATTTACAGAGGCTTTGTCAAAGATGAATTGGTTGAGGAATTGAGGTTTTGATTCCTAAGTCTCTATCCCATTCCATTTGTCCATATGCCTGTTCTTGTACCATTACCAGGCTGTTTTGATTATTGTAGCCTTATAGTAAAGGTTAATGTCTGGAAGCTCTTTTCTTACCCTACTATTCTACACACTTGTAAGATATATTCATATCAGAATATTAAATATGCCGATTTTTGAGCATTTGTAAAGCAGAACACCTATCTTTTGTTTTTACTTTTGTTTTTGTTTAGACAAGAATGAGAACCAAGTGAAACTCTCCATATGGGCTTGAGAAACTGTGACATTATGTTTGTCAGTCTGATGATTCCATAAATGTACTGTGACTACTGTCTTCTCTTCTTAGGTTATTGTACGGTGGTGTGTATCCGACTCAAGACAATTGACAATACACCTTCAACATATAGTACACAATGATTATGTGTTCTTCATTACATTTCCTCTTTCTTTAAAGATATTTAATTGCTTGCTTTTTAATGTTTTCATTAGTGAATAGTGCCCTTCAGTGTCTCAAATTAAATAAGACATCATCAATTGGATGTCTTATTTAGATTCCATTGTGTATTTGTGCCACATTATTTTTTTATCCAGTCCAGTTTCGATGGGCAGCACGGTTGGTTCCATGTTTTTGCTATTGTGAATAGTTGCCTGTTCTAACAGGCACCTGTTTGTTCTACTAAAAGCTTGAGTATAAGTGAAGAGATTTCCCTCTACCATCTGCCACCAAAGTCTGAGTGAACTGAGTCAGTTTTGAGGTCCTCAAAAGAAAGCAGGAGAGATCTATATTATATCTGAGTGCTTGTCACTGCATGTTTTTAGTAGAGAATGAGAGGATGAAGAAAACCCCCCTTTCTGCTGTTTTTATTTTAATGACTTGTAATTAATTACATAACATCTGGCACAGATGAGAAGACATTTTCTTATTTTTCAGGTCATACAAAATTAGGAAGACACTGGAAGATATAGATCATTTAATTTTAGCAACGCATTTTCAAGGTCTTTATGAGTGGATTGCTTGAGCCTGAGGATTCGAGACCTACCTGGGCAACTTGGCAAGACCTCATCTCTACAATAAATCAAAAAAATTAGCTGGGTGTGGTAGCATGCGCCTGTAGTTCCAGCTACTTGGAAGGCTGAGGCGGAAGGATCGCCGGAGCCCAGCAGGTCGAGGCTGCGCTCCCGGCCACTGCACTCCAGTCTGGGTGACAGAGTGAGACTCCAACTCAAAAAAAAAGACAAAACAAAGTCTTTATGGGTAAGATGGTGACATGAGTAATAAATGATGGTACAATGTATTTATAGCTGGCCTAATAGTAGTTATCAAAGAATATTGTAAAACTCCCACAACAGATATGACTATGTCCACTTGTCCATCCCTAGGAAGATCTACATTCTGCTTTCAACCCTTTATCCTTCTATTTCGAATCAGATGTATTGAAAGTTTATGCTAAGACTTGAAAAATGTCTTTGATGCTGTGGCTATCCTGCTAGTACAGAGTTAGAAGTCCCAGTTCTCTGGTTGTGTGGATTACATCTTTACCCTAGTGGCTAGAATTGGGCTTATTCAACTGAAAATGCAAATATAACCACCTTGTACTCAATTATCTGATCACTTCAAAAGCAATATAGAAATACTGACCTCTGTAGCTAACTTTTCAGCTGTATAGCTTTGGGCAACTGATTTAAATTTAGGTTTAATTAAATTTTGGTTATTTAAATTTATTTTGAATTATGATAAAATAATAGCTGTATGTCAGGTTTGTTGTATATTATACGTATAAACTACCTGTGATATCTCAGTGCTCTCTAGAAAAAAAAAAGATTTCTTCTCTGCATTGTCATTGTTTTCTGTAGGCAGAGGGCATACCCTTTTTCCCACCAAGTTCCAGCAAAAACTTCTGTCCAAACTTCCATTCAATAAGAAATAATTTATTTTGTTACATTTTCCCAGCTCACATAACAGATCACATAATTTAAAGTGCTTACTGGAAGATTTAGAGTAGCAATTTTTACATTCTGTGAATTTTTTCAGTCTCCTTTTTTCTGAGTTGGAGTCTCACTTGTCACCCAGGTTGGAGTACAGTGACATGATTGCAGGTCACTGCAGCCTCGACCTCCTGGGCTCAGGCAATCCTTCTACCTCAGCTTCCTGAGTAGCTGGGACTACAGGCATGCACCACCATGCCTGGCTAAGTTTTTGATTTTTTTTTTTTGTAAAGACAAGATTTCACTATGTTGCCCAGGCTGGTCTCGAACTCCTGGGCTCAAGCAATCCTCTTGTCTCAGTCGCCCAAAGTGTTGGGATTGTAGGAGTGAGCCACTGCACCTGGCTGATTTTTTAGTCTCCTAATGTGATGTACCTTTACGAAAATAATGGTTTACATTTTTTCTGAATTTTTCCTTGTACTGTCGTGGTAAATATTAGTGATGTATTATGTGCATTTAAGAGTCTATTCTGTGAATTCCCCTTAGAACATTTTTACAATTTATTTCTAAACGCAAACTTTCTATTCTGACCTACAATATTTTCAGCTTCTTTAGATGTATTCTGTTACTCACTTAATGTATGATATTCATGTGTCCTTCCTCTCTCCTTGGGCGACAGTTCCTTAGCAAGGAGAGGATAAGTTAGAGGGAGCACGTAGTAACCATGCCAGGAGGGAAAATGAGTCTGGTGTGGTACTCTTTCTACCAGGGACTCAATTGAGGTAATGACAGTTGTGATGGGAAGAAATGCAGATAGCCCTGAGAATGAACACAGTGCTTGTTCCAGTTCCCTTCTGTCGCTGGTCTTCCGTATCTGGGCAGTGCTTGCTATGAAAAATAAATAATTTGTGGGAAAATGTAGGACTTTCAGAAACCCTGTAGGCCCACTGAATATTTGTAGGTTTGGTGTTCTGTTATTTAATTATATATGAAAATGTGCGTTCTGTGTTCTGGATGTTGGTTTCAGCCAGGAGAACTGCGACTCCTGTCTCTTCTCAGGGAAGGAGTCTTCTCCTTCATTCCCGTGGGATCTCACAAAAACAAACTGCAAGATGTTTTTTTCTTTTGTATAGTTTCTCTTCCCTTGTTTACTTTTATCCAGAATTAATTGAAGTCCTATCTCTCACACAAACTTAATCTTGAATATTGCAATACAGATGGATTTAGTTTTTCTCTGACTTTTTTCACATCAAAATTTAGCACAAATTAAAAAATGTTTCTATGTATTTTGTCTTGTTAATTATAGTTCTTCAAGTGCCTTACTGTTTGGGATGTCAAATACTCTTTACATTTCTTTGTATTTCCAAAGCAGAAAAGACCCTGTTAATTTTTACTGACAGGAAAGTATGTATTTTATTCTTAAAAAACAGACAAATAAGCAGGGCTTGGTGGCTCAGCCTGTAATCCTGCGCCTTTG